>CM046448.1:24395535-24618035 GCA_025506515.1 Flaveria trinervia
CACTTTCATCCTCCCCAGGGTAGTATCATCCATCACCTCGAGGACTACCACATCCTCCTTCTCCTTCGGCAGGGAGGGAAGCTTCTGATTTATGATCATCTGCATAAACCTCGAGTACATACAGAAGCCTTCCTTCCCTTTCCCCTCGATGTTCTCCACCAATAGGTGAAGATCATCTTGGAGAAGCTGAACGGATGGTTCAACACCAACGCAACATACGCGTTCTGCATCTGGTCAGATAGCTCATCAAAACCTCCCTTTCTGGAAGCTATGCACTTAAGCAGCACGTGCACAAGATATTTAAACTGGGGACAGAGGTTACTTTTGTTGAGTACCCCAGCATTTATGTCCCGAGAGTACTTGGCTCTAAGAAAGAATCCTCTGACTGTGAGGGGGTGTAATCGAGTCAGACAATCAGTGTCATCCCTCAACTGTAATACGATCCTCAGATCCTCCTCTGAGATAGTAATAGCCTCTCCAAAGATGGTACTTCTGATGCAATGAGGCTCAGACGATCTATTGACTGTAGCGCCTTCCCAGAAGGCTTGCTGAATGGATCGATAAGGAGTACAAGGAGTAGATATGGCATGTGCAATCCTCGATCTCAGTAGAAATGTGATGATGCCAGAGAAATCGGCAGCGTTTCTGGATGTCAAGTCCAGATGAGCACATATATTGTGCTTCGTGCTCATAATCCATCGACTCGCCATCTGTTACACAAGATAGTAAACATTAGTACCACTGGCTAAGAAAGTCATGAAAACCTTAACCTTAAACTTGAAGAAAATCTTTCTGTCATGCGATTGAGATTGTGCGACTGAGTTCAGTCGTGCGATTGAACAGTGCGATTGGGGTTCAGTCGTGCGACTGATCCCATGCGTACCACTGAGTGTGCGACTAGGCTCATACGTATATAACCTCATGCGGTTACACCAGTCGTGCGACTGAACTTCATACGCATGGTTCAGTCATGCATTTAAGCAGTTCGTACCCTTCAATCGTGCGACTGAAGTTCATCACTCTGTCCATTCGCATGATGTACTGACTGTTCAATTCAAAATCACTTTTTCACCATTTTGAGTTTTAGACATTGTTATCTGGTTCATTTGACTCGCAATACATTCTTATACCACCTAACATCTTTACTTTCATTTGTTTGAGTCATTTAGTTAGGTTATTAAGTCACTTAAGTCTCGGTTCTTTTGTGAGTCTGAATGTACCGATTTTTTCATCAAATTTAAAGTTATGGGAGTGCTTCTATACCGTAAATTACGTGTAGAGTCGATGTAGATGGTTAGTAATCAAGAAACGGGGGTTTAGAGATCAAATGAAATTTTTGCAGAGTTGTGTTAAGTCGTGCGATTCAGGGTTATTTTGAAGGTGGTGAGTCTCTACGACCGACTCCCCCTCTATTTATACTAACCCTAGATTCAATCGTGCGACTGAGCTCATACGCACCTTTCAGTCATGCGAGTGGGACTCAGTCGTGCGATTGGTTCAGTCGTCCTTCTTCAGTCGTCCGACTGGATCTCAGTCGTGCGACTGACTCACTCATCCGCCCTTAAGCATCCGACTGGGCCAATCGTATGGGCCATTCGGTTGGATGGTCCATATTCATGGTCCATTCGTACGAATGGCTTCCATTCGTATGATTGGTCCATACGTATGGTCCATTCATGCGAATAGGTCATACTTATTAACTTTTCAGCTAATTTGAATATTTAGCTTTTAAAATCCCTTTAATTGCAGAAATTAATGTTATGAGCATTTGATCATCTCAGACATGATCGTTTTGACTTAAAAACCTTTTGATCACCTCAGTCGTGACTGTTTTAAACTTTTAAAAAACACATGTGGTCTTCTCAGACATGACCCTTTTAGTGAGTTGATCCCTTACTGATTTTCCTAATGTAGTCTGACAAACAAACAAACTAAAACGACTAACTAAATTAAAAAAAATTAAACTAAAGAATCAAAATAAGAATTGTTTTTGCTTTTTGTGAGAGATAAGTCCAGAGATGGAAATCTACTGGATTTGTTTCCGGAATAGACAGCTTCAACTTAGATTGACCACACCTGGACCAAGCCAATTTTGGAATCATACAGGCAAGTCAAATCATTTGGGACTTGTTGTCAAAATCTTTTGATGCTCTATTCTTGGTTTTCATCCAGAGTCATTAGCAGCTTTTAAGAAATCATACTGGAACTATGATTACCACATTGATTTGAACTTTCAAGAATTGCAGCCACAATGATTGTCAATATGTTTGTCCTCTTAAATCCATACGCAGACTTTTGACACAACTGGTGATAGATTTAGGTTTAATTATTTCAACTAACATTGTCGATCCCACACTTATATGGTAATCAACATTTCTCAGGAGCTTTTGAGCGGTCTACGGGTATTTTTAGAAGGAGAGACTATTCTTAGAGCTTTCAAAGAGAATCCAGTCCTCAGGTCAGTGCCATCGCACAGCAGAAAGGCACACAACCTATCTCCTTGTTAGAGCAGCTTAATTTTATTTTGCACCAAATGCGCCAACAGCATACGTCATTAGCTTGATAGCATTTTTCTTTCATTTTTTTCATGCTTTACTCTGTTATGGTCATCCGCACACATTTGTGGCGTTTACATGCTCATTACCCCTTATTGGAATATTGTCAATTGTGTTAACCAGTGATAAGATGGAAGCCCACAGTCAGTTGAACAACTTAGTTTGATATTGAGATCACCAGTCAGGTCTAATCATCTATTGTGTTGAATCTACCGACATATCATTTGGTCTAGCAACCTCTAGGTCTACTCTCACTGTGTTACCTTAGGAGTTATCAGTTTTTCTATCATCTTCCCTTTTATATTGCTTAGACTACACAGACTTATACTTTGAATTTTTGCACCTTTTCTAAATTAAAATTTTAAAGTCCCTCTTGACTTGTTCCTGTGTACTATCATATTCCAAAGAGTTTGAATCGGTATCACAGATACGATCTACCTTAAATCAGCTTTCCACTCCTTCTCCCTCGTTTTTTTTAAATATTACTTGCTGACTTATTCTCCCCCTAAAATACTAAAATCATAAACTGGTTTAATTATTTTAGGATTTTAATAACCAGCAAAATAATATGAGTTTAATTAAAACAGACCAAAATAAACAAATAAAATAAAAAAAGAAAAATTAACTAAACTACATCGGACTACACATGATCATCATCAGGAATAACATCACTTTTCTTTTTAACGCCGTTGACCTCTAGCAAATATTGAAAACGTGATTTATCAAAGGCTTTAGTATAGAGGTCAACGCGTTGAAAATCAGTATTAATTTTTACCACATCAATTAAGTTCTTTTCAAAACAGTCTCTTATGAAATGGTATTTAATATCGATATGTTTGGTCTTAGGATGTTGGACCGGATTTTTAGTTACTGCAATTGCAGCAGAGTTATCAACACAAATAGGAGTAGAGGAGAACTTTAAACCGTAATCTCGCATTTGCTGTTGAATCCAGATGATTTTTGAACAACAACTTGCAGCAGCAACATATTCGGCTTCACAGGTTGACAATGCAACCGATGTCTGCTTCTTACACTGCCAAGTAACTAGTCTTCTCCCAAGAATTGACACCCTGCGGATGTAGACTTGTAGTTCATCTTGCAGCCTCCGTAATCTGAGTCACTATACGCCAGTGAGCTCAAAGTCATCATCATGAGGATACCACAACCCAAGCGTGGTGTACCCTTCAAATAACAAAAAATCCTTTTGACCCCGATCAGATGGTCGACCTTAGGCTTAGCCTGATATCTAGAACATAAACATGTAGCATACATGATATCAGGTCTTGAGGCAGTGAGATACATGAGGGATCCAATCATTCCTCGGTACATCGTGGCATCTACAAGATCTCCATTTTCATCAGGTGCTATGTCGTGATTCGTAGCCAGTGGAGTCCCAGCAGCAGATGCATTCTCCATGTCAAAATGACGGAGAATGTCTCCTACATACTTGGTCTGATGTAAAAAGATCCCATTTGGTGTTTGATCCACCTGTAACCCGAGAAAGAACTTCATCTCCCCCATAGCACTCATCTCAAACTCTTTCTTCATAACTGCTTCAAACTCTTTGCATAACTCTTCGTTCTTTGAACCAAAGATTATATCATCAACATAGATCTGTACGAGCAGTAGGTCGCCATCTTTTTATTTAATGAACAGCGTGCAGTCAATGACTCCCCTGCGAAAGCTGTGTTTCACAAGATGAGTCGAGAGTTTCTCATACCACGCTCGTGGAGCTTGATGAAGCCCGTATAAAGCCTTGTCGAGCTTGTAGACTCTATCCCGATAATAAGGATCTTCAAATCCCTCGAGTTGACTGACATAAACTGTTTCTCTGATTTCCCCATGAAGGAATGCACTCTTCACATCTAATTGATAGACTTTAATCTTCATGTGCGATGCATAGGCAAGGAAGATACGAATGGCTTCCATCCTTGCCACGGGTGCAAACACCTCATTGTAGTCAATTCCCTCGACTTGGCGAAAACCTTGAACCACCAATCGAGCCTTGTTCCTGATAATTACCCCTTGGTCATCTTTCTTGCATTTTAAAACCCATTTGGTGCCAATGACCTTAGCCCCTTTAGGTCTATCAACCAGAGTCATACACCTAACTTCTTGAACTGAAGAAGTTCTTCTTGCATGGCACTCACCCACGCCTCATCATTTAGTGCATCATTGACGTATTTTGGCTCAACTGTGAGACAAAACACCGATAAGCACCATCATGAATATATCCTTTTTCCATAACTGAGGTGTAATCAGCTGAGTATAGCTGATTTCGGGTTTGCACTCCTGATCTGACATCCCCAATGACATTGTCTAGGGGATGATAGACGTTTAGTCATGATCCTGGAGTAGTAGGAACTGCTACCTCAGAGCCAAGATTATGAACATTTGGTTCTACAGCTGAGGTAGTTGGAGTTTGAGGCTCCGAAGTCGAAGGTACATCACTGGTAGATACTTGTGGACTTTCAGGAACTGGAACCTGTTTTTCCTGACTGTTCTGGTTATCTTCTTCAGCTTCATCTTCAGAGGAGGAGTCACTGTCGTCGACTACTCCCCCTGGATGAATAGAGGATTCTCCCTGTAAGCTAGATGTTGGTGTATTCAAGATATCATACATCATCCGTGTAGCTAACTCGTCATCCGAGGGAGAGAGAGGGAAGTTGAAGGACTTGAAGAATCCATCATAGTCGAAAAAGTAGGCGGGTCCTTTTCCAGTAGGTGGTGTGGTATATCTCTAATCGTCAACATTACACCATACTTCTACTAGACCCGTTGAGTTGTTGTAAACTCGCTTGTTCGGTATGTTGTATCCTAGAAATATTCCTTCATCTGCCTTCTCGCTGAATTTACCCTCATGTGTCTTCTTCAAAAGTGTGCACGGCGCGCCAAATGGTTCAAGATACTCCAGATTCAGTTTGCGTCTTTGTAGTAGCTCGTAACATGTCTTTCTGTGGCGCTTGACTATTAGGACTCATTCAGTGTATAGCATGCATTTGCCACTTCCTCATTCCAGAATTGGATAGGCAGTTTCAAGTCTGCCAGCATAGTCTGTGCTGTCTCTATCAAGCTTATGTTCTTTCTCTCAGCAAAGCCTTTCATCTAAGGCGTGTAGGCAGAGGTGAATTGATGCACAATTCCCTTTTCCTTGCAGTATGCCTCCATCCACTGGTTCTTGAATTCTGTTCCGTTGTCTGAGCGTACTTGTCTAACCTTCAGCTTGTAGAGAGATTCCAGTGTGGTTACCAACTCTTTGAATGACTCAAATGTTTCTGATGTGGATTTCAGTCTTGCAGTCTCCGTAATCCGAGTCACTATACGCCATGAGCTCAAAGTCATCATCATGAGGATACCATAACCCAAGTATGGGTGTACCCTTCAGATAACGAAAAATCCTTTTGACCCCGATCAGATGGTTGACCTTAGGCTTAGCCTGATATCTAGAACATAAACATGTAGCATACATGATATCAGGTCTTGAGGCAGTGAGATACATGAGGGATCCAATCATTCCTCAGTACATCATGGCATCTACAAGATCTCCATTTTCATCAGGTGCTATGTCGTGATTCGTAGCAAGTGGAGTCCAACAGCAGATGCATTCTCCATGACAAAACGACCGATAATGTCTCCTACATACTTGGTCTGATGTAGAAAGATCCCATTTGGTGTCTTATCCACCTATAACCCGAGAAAGAACTTCATGTCCCCCATAGCACTCATCTCAAACTTTTTCTTCATAACTGCTTCAAACTCTTTGCATAACTCTTCGTTCTTTGAACCAAAGATTATGTCATCAACATAGATCTGTACAAGCAGTAGGTCGCCATCTTTTTCTTTAATGAACAGCGTGCAGTCAATGACTCCCCTGCGAAAGCCATGTTTCACAAGAAGAGTCGAGAGTTTCTCATACCAAGCTCTTGGAGCTTGATGAAGCCCGTATAAAGCCTTGTCGAGCTTGTAGACTCTATCCCGATGATAAGGATCTTCAAATCCCTCGGGTTGACTGACATAGACTGTTTCTCTGATTTCCCCATGAAGGAATGCACTCTTCACATCTAATTGATAGGCTTTAATCTTCATGTACGATGCATAGGCAAGGAAGATACGAATGGCTTCCATCCTTGCCAAGGGTGCAAACACCTCATTGTAGTCAATTCCCTCGACTTGGCGAAAACCCTGAACCACCAATCGAGCTTTGTTCCTGATAACGACCCCTTGGTCATCCTTCTTGCATTTCAAGACCCGTTTGGTGCCAATGACTTTAGCACCTTTAGGTCTATCAACCAGAGTCCATACACCTAACTTCTTGAACTGAAGAAGTTCTTCTTGCATGGCACTCACCCACGACTCATCATTTAGTGCATCACTTACATATTTTGGCTCAAACTGCGAGACAAAACACCGATAAGCACCATCATGAATGTAACCCTTCTCCATAACCGAGGCGTAGTCAGCTGAATAAAGCTGATTTCGGGTTTGTACTCCTGATCTGACATCCCCAATGACATTGTCTAGGGGATGATAGATGTTTAATCATGATCTTGGAGTAGTGGGAACAGCTACCTCAGAGCCAAGATTATGAACATTTGGTTCTGCATTTGAGGTAGTTGGAGTTTGAGGTTCCGTAGTCGAAGGTGCATCACTTGTAGATGCTTGTGGACTTTCAGGAACTGGAACCTGTTCCTCCTGACTGTTCTGGTCATCTTCTTCAGCTTCATCTCCAGAGGAGGAGTCACTGTCATCGACTACTTCCCTTGACTGAATAGATGATTCTCCCTGTGAGCTAGATGGTGTATTTAAGATATCATACATCATTCTAGTAGCTAACTTGTCATCCGAGGGAGAGAGAGGGATGTTGAAGGACTTCAAGAATCCATCATAGTCGAAAAAGTAGGCGGGTCCTTTGCCAGTAGGTGGTGTGGTATATCTCTGAACGTCAACATTACACCACACTTCTACTAGACCCGTTGAGTTGTTGTAAACTCGCTTGTTCGGTATGTTGTATCCTAGAAAGATTCCTTCATCTGCCTTCTCGCTGAATTTACCTTCTTGTGTCTTCTTCAGAAGTGTGCACGGCGCGCCAAATGGTTCGAGATACTCCAAATTTGGTTTGCATCTTTGTAGTAGCTCGTAACATGTCTTTCCATGGCGCTTGACTATCAGGACTCGATTCAGTGTATAACATGCATTTGCCACTGCCTCATTCCAGAATTGGATAGGCAGTTTCGAGTCTGCCAGCATAGTCCGTGCTGTCTCT
Source organism: Flaveria trinervia (assembly GCA_025506515.1). Lineage (NCBI taxonomy): Eukaryota > Viridiplantae > Streptophyta > Magnoliopsida > Asterales > Asteraceae > Flaveria > Flaveria trinervia. The sequence goes on from CM046448.1 coordinate 24,403,354, forward strand.
ATCAAGCTTCTGTTATTTCTCTCAGCAACGCCATTCATCTGAGGCGTGTAGGTTGAAGTGAATTGATGCACAATTCCCTTTTCCTTGCAGTATTCCTCCATCCACTGGTTCTTGAATTCTGTTCCGTTGTCTGAGCGTACTTGTCTAACCTTCAGCTTGTAGAGAGATTCCAGTGTGGTTACCAACTCTTTGAATGACTCAAATGTTTCTGATTTGGATTTCAGAAACATTACCCAAGTGAACCTTGAGTAGTCATCAGTGACCACAAAGAAGTACAAGTCGCCTGCAATGCTCTTTGTACTGACTGGACCAAACAGATCCATGTGAAGAAGCTCAAGAGGAAGTTCTATTGAATGAACTTTCTTTTCCGAATGAGACTTCTTTGTCTGTTTGCCTTTCTTGCAAGCTACACAAAAGTCAGGAAGCTGGAAGTTCTTGACATTAACTCCTCTCACCAGATCCTTCTGAATCAAGTGATTCATCTTCCTTTGACTAATGTGTCCCATTCTCCTATGCCAGGAGATGGAATCCTTCTCAGTAGCTTTAGATAGAAAACACTGAACCTCATGATCCGTTGTAGAAGCTATTGACAGATCCAAAACATAAAGGTCTTTATATCTTGAAGCAGTCATCAGAACTTGGTCCTTTGGGATCACGTAGTCTTTCTTTAGCACGTAACACTTCTTGTTATCGAAGATGACTTTAAATCCCTTATCACATATTTGGGAAACAGAAAGTAAGTTATTTTGTAGTTGTTGAACGTAGTTCACCTTATCAAACTTAACTTTCTGATTCCCCACTTCTCCCTGGGCTATGATATAACCTCCCTTGTTTCCAGCAAACGAAACATGACCTCCTTTTATTTGCTTGACGTTTGATAAAAGGGCCCTGTTTCTTGTCATGTGCCTGGATGCTCCGCTGTCTACAATCCACGTGTTAGTTTCAACACTGTATCGAACACCCTGCACATACAAAGTAAAGGATTAGTTTAGGTTAGGAACCCAAGCCTTTACTGTCTTGGGTTTCCCAGAGGCATCACCATTATAAATTCCACCCATTGAACCTTAGAGGATGAGGGTAGCTTAGGTTCCTTCTTGTCATCATTATCAGACACAGAGGATGTCTTCTCCTTCCATAATCCAAATTTGTGCAAGGTCTATTTGTGATAAACAGTCGACTGACTTACAGGTTGAATTTTAGGTTCACTAGTTCTTCTAGGTGGAGTCAGAGAAATCCTTTTAGAAGACCTAGGCTTTGAATCCTGAAGTTCAATCTTCTTCCTAGGTGTCTGATAGAAGTGACAATAGGAAGCAATGTGTCCATATTCACCACAGTTGTAGCACGACCTGCTATCAACTTTATGATTAAATTTTCTTTGTGGAGAAGTGTGTGACACTCTAGTGACATAACTCACTCTAGGTTTTGACTCTGGTTCTTTGGTTGTTTTCTCTGGTTTAACAAAGTTAACTGTTTTCACCTGTTTAACATCCTTTTCTTTTTGGTTAATAGGTTTTTGACTTGAAGTATGTGAAAGATTAACCTTAGAAGTCCTTTTAGGTTCTGATTTGACTCTGTTGGATCCTGACTTTAAGTTAACCTTTTCAAATTTCTTTTCCAGATTAACACAAGACAATTTATCCTTTGCCTTTGAAGTGGCCTCCTTTTGTTTGTTTCCAGAGTCCATAGATGAACATAAGGAATCTGGATCACTAACAAGAGGAGTAGACACCACATGATCCTTGATGGGATTACTATTTATTGGTCTAGTCTTAGTGTTCATCAAAGTCTCAGGTGGTGGTGGAACCACTTTATAACCCAATCCCTCCCCGTTGTTCCTTTCTCTCACTAAGTGTTGGACTATGTGTGAAGAACTAGTCCAACTGTGCAGTTTCTGTTTTAATGAATTTACTTCTACTTCTAGAACTGCCTTTTGCTTCTTAGTGTCTTCTAGGGAGTTTAGATAATACCTAATGTCATTAGCTTGGTTAAAAGCGACTACTTCGGTTTCCCTAAGCTGTTTAGTCAAAAGGTCTATCTTTTCTTTATAACTATGCTCATTTTGTTTTAATACCCTATTAGCCTTGGTGCACAGGTGCAAATCTTTTACTAATCTATCATTATGATCTAATAACCTAGAAAATTTTCATCTATGCTATTCCTAAAAATATCACAATCAGAACAAGCTTGATTATCAAACATTTGGTCAGTAGTACTTACTTGAGTTGATTCAGAAGAGTTAGCCATCAACGCAGCAGCAGATGTCTCTGGTTCTGGTGATTCTGTCTTTTCTGTCTCTGACGTGGTAGTCTCCTCTTTAGGCTTGTAACTGACCTCGGTTGCAGTTGCTTCTTCACTATGTGACATCGCCATCTCAACTGCTAGATCTCCTTCACTAGCGGAATCACTGTCAATATCTTCTACATTTGCAATGTTTGATTCCCCTGGTGAGACAAACCTAAAGCTCCAATCCTGTCCTTCATCATCATGAGCAGTCAAGGCTGTTGGATCCTTGCTTGATGAAGTAGAACTGGTAGCTTGCTTGTCTTGACGAGTGAAGGACGAGAACGGGTTCCCGTTACCCATCTTCTTAGGCTTGACACATTCCCTTTTGAAGTGCCCCTTCTCTCCACAGTTGAAGCAGGACACTTTGCTCTTGTCAAAGCCAAATGTGGTATCCTTAGTAGCTACCAAGTTCTGTCCGGTTTGTTTTACAAACTTCTTTGCCCTCCGAACAGCACTAGCTAAGGCCCACATTATGTCCATCCTCTCAAGCTCCATTTCGTCCACCTGCTCGTAGTCCTCGTCTGCCAGATGGTAGTTTCCAATCTTTCCAGCAACAAGTTCATCATAAGAATGGACCATTGCAGCCAAAAGATCCATGTGTTCTCGAGCTACTTCCACAGTCACATTTCCGAGATTCTCGGTTTTCAGTTTAGTAGCACTTGTTTCGGATCCAATATAGTGGGTACAAGAGAGTTCCGACGTGTCTGATCCTAAAGGAGACACATGTGAATGACCCGATGAGCTAGACACAAATGCAGTCTGGAGAGGTGCTCCAGATGTCTTAGCTTGAGGCGTGGCGTTGTACAAAGCTGGATTTTGATTGTAAGAAGACTTCTGAGCTCTGTACTTCATCCTAAGTGACTCTTCTCGCAACTTAAGAATGAAGTCATTAATATCCAGTTTAGCCACCATTCCATTCTGTCTAAGGTTAGACACGAATGAGGCCCACTTTTCAGGCAGTCCGTCTGCAAAGTTAGTAACTTTCTCTTCCATGGTAGTTGCCACCCCATGTGTATGCAGTTCACTCATCAGATGGTAAAATCTATCTATAACGTCGTCTAGACTCTCGTCTCCCATCGATGAGATGTTATCGAATTCCTTTTTTAATTCCTTAGCTTTGATTGCTTTCAATGAAGCATTCCCGTCATACCTCTTTTCTAACGCATCCCAAAGTTTCTTGGACTGCTTATTCTCTGAGTACTGGTGGAATATGTCTTTAGGAATAGACTTCTCATCGATGGGAAACGAGAGTTTAGACGATGTTATAGATAGATTCTACCATCTGATGAGTGAACTGCATACACATGGGGTGGCCACTACCATGGAAGAGAAAGTTACTAACTTTGCAGACGGATTGCCTAAAAAGTGGGCTTCATTCGTGTCTAACCTGAGACAGAATGGAATGCTGGCAAACTGGATATAATGACTTCATTCTTAAGTTCGCGAAGAGGCACTTAGGATGAAGTACAGAGCTCAAAAGTCTTCGTACAATCAAATTCCAGCTTTGTACAACGCCACGCCTCAAGCTAAGACATCTGAGCACCTCTCCAGACTGCATTTGTGTCTAGCTCATGGGTCCTTCACATGTGTCTCCTTCAAGATCAGACGTCGGGACCTTCTTGTACCCACTATATTGGATCCGAAGCAAGTGCTACTAAATGAAGACCGAGAAATCTCGGTAATGTGACTGTGGAAGTAGCTTGAGAACACATGGATCTTTTGGCTGCAGTGGTTCATTCTTATGATGAACTTGTTGCTGGGATATTGGAAACTGCCATCTGGCAGACGAGGACTACGAGCAGGTGGACGAAATGGAGCTTGAGAGGATGGACATAATGTGGGCCTTAGCTAGTGCTGTCCGGAGGGTGAAGAAGTTTGTAAAACAAACCGGACAGAACTTGGTAGCTACTAAGGATACCACATTTGGCTTTGACAAGAGAAAGTGACCTGCTTCAACTGTGGAGAGAGGGGCACTTCAAAGAGAATGTGTCAAGCCTAAGAAGACGGTAACAGGAACCTGTTCTCGTCCTTCACTCGTCAAGACAAGCAAGCTACCAGTTCTACTTCATCAAGCAAGGATCCAAAAGCCTTGACTGCTCATGATGATGAAGGACAGGATTGGAGCTTTAGGTTTGTCTCACCAGGGAATCAAACATTGCAAGTGTAGAAGATATTGACAATGATTCCGCTAGTGAGGAGATCTAGAGTTGAGATGGCGATGTCACATAGTGAAGAAGCAACTGCAACCGAGGTCAGTACAAGCCTAAAGAGGAGTACCACGTCAGAGACAGAAAAGACAGAATCACCAGAACTAGAGACATCTGATGCTGTGTTGATGGCTAACTATTCTGAATCAACTCAGGTAAGTACTACTGACCAAATGTTTGATAATCATGCTTGTTCTGATTGTGATACTTTTAGGAATAGCATAGATAAAAATTTGCTAGGTTATTAGATCATAATGATAACTTAGTAAAAGATTTGCAACTGTGCACTGAGGCTAATAGGGTATTAAAACAAAATGAGCATAGTTATAAAGAAAGATAGACCTTTTGACTAAACAGCTTAGGGAAACCAAAGTAGTTGCTTTTAACCAAGCTAATGACATTAGGTGTTATCTAAACTCCCTAGAAGACACTAAGAAGCAAAGGCAGTTCTAGAAGTAGAAGTAAATTCATTAAAACAGAAACTGCACAGTTGGACTAGTTCTTCACACATAGTCCAACACTTAGTGAGAGAAAGGAACAACGGGGAGGGATTGGGTTATAAAGTGGTTCCACCACCACCTGAGACTTTGATGAACACTAAGACTAGACCAATAAATAATAATCCCATCAAGGATCATGTGGTGTCTACTCCTCTTGTTAGTGATCCAGATTCCTTATGTTCATCTATTGACTCTGGAAACAAACAAAAGGAGGCCACTTCAAGGCGAAGGTAAATTGCCTTGTGTTAATCTGGAAAAGGAATTTGAAAGGTTAACTTAAAGTCAGGTCAAACAGAGTCAAATCAGAACCTAAAAGACTTCTAAGGTTAATCTTTCACATTTCAAGTCAAAAACCAATTAACCAAAAAGAAAAAATGTTAAACAGTTAAAACAGTTAACTTTGTTAAACCAAGAAAACATCAAAAGAACCAGAGTCAAAACCTAGAGTGAGTGATGTTACTAGAGTGTCACACACTTCTCCACAAAGAAAGTTTAATCATAAAGTTGATAGCAGGTCGTGCTACAACTGTGGTGAATATGGACACATTGCCTCCTATTGTCATTTCTATCAGACACCTAGGAAGAAGATTGAACCTCAGGTTTCAAAGCCTAGGTCTTCTAAGAGGAATTCTCTGACTCCACCTAGAAGAACTAGTGAACCTAAAATTCACCTGTAAGTCAGTCGACTGTTTATCACAAACAGGCCTTGCACAAATTGGATTATGGAAGGAGAAGACATCCTCTGTGTCTGATAATGATGACAAGAAGGAACCTGAGCTACCCTCATCCTCTAAGGGTCAATGGGTGGAATTTATGATGTGTGATGCCTCTGGGAACCCAAGCCAGTAAAGGCTTGGGTTCCTAACCTAAACTAATCCTTTACTTTGTATGTGCAGGGTGTTCGATACAGTGCTGAAACTAACACGTGGATTGTAGACAGCGGAGCATCCAGCACATGACAGGAAACAGGGCCCTTTTATCAAACGTCAAGCAAATAAAAGGAGTCATGTTTCGTTTGCTGGAAACAAGGGAGGCTATATCACAGCCCAGGGAGAAGTGGGGAATCAGAAAGTTAAGTTTGATAAGGTGAACTACGTTCAACAACTACAAAATAACTTACTTTCTGTTTCCCAAATATGTGATAAGGGATTTAAAGTCATCTTCGACAACAAGAAGTGTTACGTGCTAAAGAAAGACTACGTGATCCCAGGGACCAAGTTCTGATGACTGCTTCAAGATATAAAGACCTTTATGTTTTGGATCTGTCAACAGCTTCTACAACGGATCATGAGGTTCAGTGTTTCTATCTAAAGCTACTGAGAAGGATTCCATCTCCTGGCATAGGAGAATGGGACACATTAGTCAAAGGAAGATGAATCACTTGATTCAGAAGGATCTGGTGAGAGGAGTTAATGTCAAGAACTTCCAGCTTCCTGACTTTTGTGTAGCTTGCAAGAAAGGCAAACACACAGAAGTCTCATCGGAAAAGAAAGTTCATTCAATAGAACTTCCTTGAACTTCTTCACATGGATCTGTTTGGTCCAGTCAGTACAAAGAGCATTGCAGGCGACTTGTACTTTTTGTGGTCACTGATGACTACTCAAGGTTCACTTGGGTAATGTTTCTGAAATCCAAATCAGAAACATTTGAGTCATTCAAGGAGTTGGTAACCACACGGAATCTCTCTACAAGCTGAAGGTTAGACAAGTACGCTCAGACAACGGAACAGAATTCAAGAACCAGTGGATGGAGGAATACTGCAAGGAAAAGGAATTGTGCATCATTCACTTCACCTACACGCCTCAGATGAATGGCGTTGCTGAGAGAAAGAACAGAAGCTTGATAGAGACAGCACGGACTATGCTGCAGACTCGAAACTGCCTATCCAATTCTGGAATGAGGCAGTGGCGAATGCATGTTACACTGAATCGAGTCCTGATAGTCAAGCGCCACGGAAAGACATGTTACGAGCTACTACAAAGACGCAACCAAATTTGGAGTATCTCGAACCATTTGGCGCGCCGTGCACACTTCTGAAGAAGACACAAGAAGGTAAATTCAGCGAGAAGGCAGATGAAGGAATCTTTCTAGGATACAACATACCGAACAAGCGAGTTTACAACAACTCAACGGGTCTAGTAGAAGTGTGGTGTAATGTTGACGTTCAGAGATATACCACACCACCTACTGGCAAAGGACCCGCCTACTTTTTCGACTATGATGGATTCTTCAAGTCCTTCAACATCCCTCTCTCTTCCCTCGGATGACAAGTTAGCTACTAGAATGATGTATGATATCTTAAATACACCATCTAGCTCACAGGGAGAATCATCTATTCAGTCAAGGGAAGTAGTCATGACAGTGACTCCTCCTCTGGAGATGAAGCTGAAGAAGATGACCAGAACAGTCAGGAGGAACAGGTTCCAGTTCCTGAAAGTCCACAAGCATCTACAAGTGATGCACCTTCGACTACGGAACCTCAAACTCCACTACCTCAAATGCAGAACCAAATGTTCATAATCTTGGCTCTGAGGTAGCTGTTCCCACTACTCCAGGATCACGATTAAACGTCTATCATCCCCTAGACAATGTCATTGGGATGTCAGATCAGGAGTACAAACCCGAAATCAGCTTTATTCAGCTGACTACGCCTCGTTATGGAGAAGGGTACATTCATGATGGTGCTTATCGGTGTTTTGTCTCGCAGTTTGAGCCAAAATATGTAAGTGATGCACTAAATGATGAGTCGTGGGTGAGTGCCATGCGAAGAACTTCTTCAGTTCAAGAAGTTAGGTGTATGGACTCTGGTTGATAGACCTAAAGGTGCTAAAGTCATTGGCACCAAATGGGTCTTGAAATGCAAGAAGGATGACCAAGGGGTCGTTATCAGGAACAAAGCTCGATTGGTGGTTCAGGGTTTTCGCCAAGTCGAGGGAATTGACTACAATGAGGTGTTTGCACCCGTGGCAAGGATGGAAGCCATTCGTATCTTCCTTGCCTATGCATCGTACATGAAGATTAAAGTCTATCAATTAGATGTGAAGAGTGCATTCCTTCATGGGGAAATCAGAGAAACTCTATGTCAGTCAACCCGAGGGATTTGAAGATCCTATCATCGGGATAGAGTCTACAAGCTCGACAAGGCTTTATACGGGCTTCATCAAGCTCCAAGAGCTTGGTATGAGAAACTCTCGACTCATCTTGTGAAACACGGCTTTCGCAGGGGAGTCATTGACTGCACCTGTTCATTAAAGAAAAGATGGCGACCTACTGCTCGTACAGATCTATGTTGATGACATAATCTTCGGTTCAAAGAACGAAGAGTTATGCAAAGAGTTTGAAGCAGTATGAAGAAAGAGTTTGAGATGAGTGCTATGGGGGACATGAAGTTCTTTCTCGGGTTATAGGTGGATCAGACACCAAATGGGATCTTTCTACATCAGACAAGTATGTAGGAGACATTCTCAGTCGTTTTGACATGGAGAATGCATCTGCTGCTGGGACTCCACTTGCTACGAATCACGACATAGCACCTGATGAAATGGAGATCTTGTAGATGCCACGATGTACCGAGGAATGATTGGATCCCTCATGTATCTCACTGCCTCAAGACCTGATATCATGTATGCTACATGTTTATGTTCTAGATATCAGGCTAAGCCTAAGGTCAACCATCTGATCGGGGTCAAAAGGATTTTTCGTTATCTGAAGGGTACACCCACACTTGGTTATGGTATCCTCATGATGACTTTGAGCTCACGGCGTATAGTGACTCGGATTACGGAGGCTGCAAGATGAACTACAAGTCTACATCCGCAGGGTGTCAATTCTTTGGGAGAAGACTAGTTACTTGGCAGTGTAAGAAGCAGACATCGGTTGCATTGTCAACCTGTGAAGCCGAATATGTTGTTGCTGCAAGTTGCTGTTCACAAATCATCTGGATTCAACAGCAAATGCGGGATTACGGTTTAAAGTTCTCCTCTACTCTACTCTATTTGTGTTGATAACTCTGCTGCAATTGCAGTAACTAAAAATCCGGTCCAACATCCTAAGACCAAACATATCGGTATTAAATACCATTTCATAAGAGACTGTTTTGAAAAGAACTTAATTGATGTGGTAAAAATTAATACTGATTTTCAACGCGCTGACCTCTATACTAAAGCCTTTGATAAACCACGTTTTCAATATTTGCTAGAGGTCAACGGCGTTAAAAGAAAGGTGAGGTTATTCCTGATGATGATAATGTGTAGTCTGATGTAGTTTAGTTAAAGTTTTCTTTTTTATTTTTTATTTTATTTTTTTATTTTAGTCTGTTTATTTAAACTCATGTTATTTTGCTGTTTATTAAATCCTAAAATAATTAACCAGTTATGATTTTAGTATTTTAGGGGGAGATTTGTCAGCAAGTAACATTAAAAAAACGAGGGAGAAATGGATAGCTAATTAAGGTAGACCGTAACTGTGATACCGATTCAAACCCTTTGGAAATGATAGTATACAGGAACAAATCAAGAGGGACTGTAAAATTTTAATTTAGAAAGATGCAAAGATTCAAAGTATAAGTCTGTGTAGTCTAAGCAATATAAAAGGGAAGATGATAGAAAAACTGGTAACTCCTAAGCAACACAACGAGAGTAGACCTAGAGGTTGCTAGACCACAAATGATATGTCGGTAGATTCAACACAATAGATGATTAGACTTGACTGGTGATTTCAAGATCAACTAAGTTGTTCAACTGACTGTGGGCTTCCATCTTATCACTGGTTAACACAGTCACAATATTCAATTAGGGGAAATGAGCATGTAAACGCCACAAATGTGTGCGGATGACCATAAATAGAGCAAAGCAAGAAAAAATGAAAGACAAATGCTATAAAGCTAATGACTTATGTTTGGTGCATTTTGTGCAATAATATTAAGTTGCTCTAACAAGGAGATAGGTTGTGTGCCTCTCTGCTGTGCGATGGCACTGACCTGAGGATAAGCATAACCTAGATATTCTAGAATTCATGTTGTTTGCCGCCTCTCTGCTGTGCGATGGCACTGACCTGAGGACTGGCTTCTCTTTGAAAGCTCTAAGAATAGTCTCTCCTTGTAATAATACCCGTAGACCGCTCAAAAGCTCTGAGGAATGTTGATTACCATATAAGTGTGGGATCCACAAATGTTAGTTGAAATAATTAAACCTAAAACAATCACCAGTTTGTGTCAAAAGTCTGTGTATGGATTTAGTGGACAAACATATTGACAATCATTGTGGCTGCAATTCTTGAAAGTTCAAATCAATGTGGTAATCTAAGAGTTCCAGTATGATTTCCTAAAGTTGCTAACGACTCTGGATGAACACCAAGAATTGAGCATCAAAAGATTTTGATAACAAGTCCAAAATGATTTGACTTGCCTGTATGATTCCAAAATTGAATTGGTCCAGGTATGGTCAATCTAAGTTGAAGCTGTCTATTCCGGAACCAAATCCAGTAGATTTCCATCTTAGGACTTATCTCTCACAAAAGCAAAAACAATTCTTATTTTTTATTCTTGTTTAATTTTCTAATTTAGTTAGTCGTTTAGTTTGTTTGTTTGTCGGACTACATCAGGAAAATCAGTAAGGGATCAACTCACTAAAAGGGTCATGTCTGAGATGACCACATGTGTTTTAAAAGTTTAAAACAGTCACGTCTGAGGTGATCAAAAAGTTTTCAAGTCAAAACGATCATGTCTGAGATGATCAAATGCTCATAACGTTAATTTCTACAATTAAAGGGGTTTTAAATGTTAAATATTCAAATTGGCAGAAAATTTAATATATGACCCATTCGCACGAATGGACCATGAATATGGACCATCCAACCGAATGGCCCATACGATTGGCCCAGTCGGACGCTTAAGGGCGGACGAGTGAGTCAGTCGCACGACTGAGATCCAGTCGGACGACTGAAGAAGGACGACTGAACCAATCGCACGACTGAGTCCCACTCGCACGACTGAAAGGTGCGTATGAGCTCAGTCGCACGATTGAATCTAGGGTTAGTATAAATAGAGGGGAGTCGGTCGCAGAGACTCACCACCCTCAAATTAACCCTGAATCGCACGACTTAACGCCACTCTGCCCAAATTTCATTTGATCTCTAAATCCCCCGTTTCTTGATTACTGACCATATACATCGACTCTACAGGTAATTTACGGTAAAGAAGCACTCCCATAACTTTCAATTTGATGCAAAATCGGTACATTCGGACTCGCAAAAGAACCGAGACTTAAGTGACTAAATAACCTAACTAAATGACTCAAACAAAGAAAGTAAGATGTTAGGTGTTATAAGAATGTATTGCGAGTCAAATGAACCAGATAACGATGTCTAAAACTCAAAAGTGGTGAAAAGTGAATTTGAATTGAACAGTTTACATCATGCGAATGGACAGATTGATGAACTTCAGTCGCACGACTGAAGGGTGCGAACTGCTTAAACGCACGACTGAACCATGCGTATGAAGTTCAGTCGCACGACTGGTGTAACCGCATGAGGTTATATACGTATGAGCCCAGTCGCACACTCAGGTACGCATGGGATCAGTCGCACGACTGAACCCCATTCGCACTGTTCAATCGCACGACTGATCTCAGTCGCACAATCTCAATCGCATGACAGAAAGATTTTCTTCAAGTTTAAGTGTTTCATGACTTTCTTAGCCAATGGTACTAACGTTTACTATCTTTGTGTAACAGATGGCGAGTCGATGGCTATGAGCACGAAGCACAATATATGTGCTCATCTGGATTTGACATCCAGAAACGCTGCTGATTTCTCTGGCATCATCACATTTCTACTGAGATCGAGGATTGCACATGCCATATCTACTCCTTGTACTCCGTATCGATCCATTCAGCAGGCCTTCTGGGAAGGCGCTACAGTTGATAGATCGTCTGAGCCTCATTGCATCAGAAGTACCATCTTTGGAGAGGCTATTACTATCTCAGAGGAGGATCTAAGGATCGTATTACAGTTGGGGGATGACACTGATTGTCCGACTCGATTACACCCCCTCACAGTCAGAGGATGCTTTCTTAGAGCCAAGTACTCTGGGGACATCAATGCTGGGGTACTCAACAAGAGTAACCTCTGTCCCCAGTTTAAGTATCTTGCGCACGTGCTGCTTAAGTGCATAGCTTCCAGGAAGGGAGGTTTTGATGAGCTATCCGACCAGATACAGAACGCGTATGTTGCGTTGGTGCTGAACCACCCGTTCAGCTTCTCCAGATGATCTTCACCTACCTGGTGGAGAACATCGAGGGAAAGGGAAGGAGGGCTTCTGTATGTACCCGAGGTTATGCAGATGATCATAGATCAGAAGCTTCTCCCTACCGAAGGAGAAGGAGGATGCGTAGTCCTCGAGGTGATGGATGACACTACCTTTGGGAGGATGAAGGTGTACAGGGGGAAGCAAGTGAAACCCCTGTCAGGAGGTTGTTTGGGCATCTGGCCCGGGAGGACTACGTGGTGCCAGCAAAGAGAAAGTGGCGCCACGATGATAGTAACTCTGATGTGGAGCAGATTGCTCTACCCACTCATGACTCAGATGATGATGAAGTGGGGATGCTGGAGACGGTATGCCTATTCCACCTAGAGGCACTGTGTCTGATGTTGTACCTCCAGTGTCCGCCCCAGCTAGATGTAGCCGAGTCAGCTGGATTCCATCAGGATTTTGTTCATGGTGCGGAGGAGGAGGAGGAGTCAGATGAGGAGCCCCTAACGCGAACTGTGGGAAGCAAAGTTGTTCCACAGAACATGGGCTAAGGGTGGTTGGTGAACACCCCGAGACTCGAGACTGACCCAAGCTATGCACCGGGGTCAGCAGGCAGGGTTGTAGGGGGAGCATCCACCTCAACGGGACGAGGAGGAAGAGGATGGCTAGCCCCATGGTCAGAAGAAGAAGAAGCGTCGGTTGACCTTCGTCACCACCACAGCCACCACAGCTACCACAGCCACCACCATACCTCCCACCACAGTACATTCCATCCACCACCATATCCTTTACTCCCACATCACCTCCACCATTTCACAGACCTATCTTCACTACAGCCACCACCACCACCACTTCACACCAAGCAGACCCTCAGCCCATCCCTCACATACTTATGGATCACCTCTACCTCCAATGGGGTAGAGGAACAGCTGTCTGCGCTCAACAGGATGGTGATGCGCTTACTGGCTGCAGATGAGGAGAAGGCGGCCCAGATCCGCCAGCTTACTGACCTGACTGCTGCACAATCTCACCAGATTGCAGAGCAGGCTCGAGTTATAGAGGAGCAGGCCCAACAGATGGCTGCTCAGAGCACTGAGATAGCCCACTCCAAGCACATAGTGTCACATCATCAAGAAGATAGAGGAGTTGGAGGAGGCAAAGAAGACTATCATGTTAAAGCTAAAGGATCTAAGGAGGAGCCCTTGAAGATCAAGGAAGGGGACGAGATGATGATAATGAAGATGATGATGAGGATGATGAGGTGATACAGAGGAGAATGAGGAAACCGAAGGAGATAGGACAGAGGAGAAACGATGATGATGAAGCAGAAGGAGGGGATGCAGCTGCATCGGCCTCTGCTTCAGGTCAAGAGAAAAGGTCAAAGAACAGACAAGACCAACCAGCTTCTACTTCTGCTCCTCCAAGTGACGAGACGATGATACAGGATAAAAAAAAGACTAGATGTTATGTATTTATTTACTTTTGTATTTGAATCATGTATTGAATGTTTATATTAAGTTAATGCATTTTGTTTGATTATTACTAATGATTTATGTGTTGAATGTTTAAATCAAACAGATCCAAATTACCAAAGAGATGAGTTTGATGTTGCTCCCCTTCAGCAGGTCAAGACTCAGCTAACAATGATTCTTGATCTGCAAGGGATTGTTAGAGGTCAGTGAATATACCCCTGAAGAAGGGGAAATAATTCATGACCTATCAAACGAGCAACTCGCAGAGATTTTCAAGCTAAATCCAGATGAGATAGTGAAAGATGCTCCGACATGCGATTCGACTAGTGACGAAGAGCTCAACGATGTTGATGAAGTCGAGATCAAGATGTCACTGCCGAGGATTACCCTCAGTACGCTGACAATGAGGGTAATGTGGTCCCCAATCTGGGTGAATCCCTTGTCAGCGATACTTTTGAGGTGTTGAACAAGATGAGCAAGAAACAGAGAAAGCAGTAGGAACAGCCCAAGCCTCAAATGATGATGTCGACATTCGAAAGGCTGAGTGGGCTGCATGGTTTGAAGAAGTTAGAGCCCAACGTGTTGCACCAAAGAAGGATGCCTACACCAAACTCTACAGAGTCAAGAAACATCACAAGGTGTCAGGAAGGATCATAGCATTGGCGTATTTTGAGGATCTTAATGCTTATGCGGTTAAGAGAGAACAGGGCATAGAGTACTTCAGATTCCCACATGATCTGAAAACTCTACCAGGTTTTGAGCTCAATCAGCTGGCTAAGCTAAAGCTTTTGTATGCTGAACCGAGGAAGATGTCAGGTTGGTTCGAGGCTGCCCTAAAGAAGGAGTACTACACCAGATGGGTTAACTTTAGACCCCAACAGCCTACGGTATATCAGAAGGTCTGAGGTTGATGCCATTACTGCCAAGCCCAAGATAGTGTTGAAGTGGAATCCTCCGCGCACAATGTCAAGAATCCCACTCAGGGAAATGCCACAGGACTTCACTCCATATTTAAGTGGTGGTACTACGATTGGAGAACAATGAAGCGGTCATAGTCCTAAGCAAAGAGGACAAATAGATACGATCAGGGTATTCGACCTGATGTGGCTTACTAACTTGTCGGATAATGATGTCTATATGCTATACAAGTGGCCATATTCTATGATACGCAAGATATTGTACAAGCCCTCCAGTTCCAGAATGTATACGACTCTGCTTCGCGTTTGAGATTCACAGGAGTCACAAAAGAGGAGAAGTACAAGAAATACAAGGAGGTTATGTAGAAAACAAGAGATTAGAGAGATCTAGGTCCAGGGGGAGTTTGTTGATACATGTATGTCCCTAGATCATGATATGAATGTAATAGATCTTGTTTGTCTGATTCTGAGGTAATGCTTGGAATGATTAATGAAATGATATGTTTGTTTGTTATTTATAATGTTTAATATTTCATTAATGAGTCGACGTTGAATTGGTTAATTAGGTTTGTGGTTGTTGAATTGTTACACATAATGTTATATTAATTAATACATTCAAACTTAACAAAATGAAGTTCTCATGCGAATGGCCCATGCGAATGGACCATACGCATGAATAACTTCATACGAATGACTCAGTCGCACGACTGAACCAGGAGACTGGATCAGTCGTATGATTGTAACATAAGATTGGCTCAGTCGCACGACTGAACACTCAGTCGTGCGGATGAATCAACCGCATGGTTCAATCGCACGACTGAACCATACTATGGTTCAGTCGCACGAATGAACAATACTAACCTATAAATACAACCCAATTTGTGGAAAAAACTAGAGCATTCGTTAATTACGATTCCAGACGTATCCTAGCCGTCCAGAAGCCTCCCAATTCGTTCTCCAAGTTCACAGAACACATTAGATCGATTCCCAATCGACTTCTAACGTTAGATTCAATTCTTGATTGATTCTTCGTGTGTTCTCACTGATTGGATCGCCAATCAAATAGGATTCCGCACTATTTGATCTGGTTACACGCTAATCACTAGGTATTTCGTTCAAATACCAGGTCCTAACAAATTATCAAGCTCTGAGCTGCTCATCCTGATCATGATAATATGAGCATTACAGCTTTAAGATATGGTTGCAAGCTAGAAACTATCCGGGAGAAAATTCAAAAAGATACAATTTGTATCTTTAAGAAATCTTGTCAGAAGCTTCCAAGAGACTGAAAAAACAACGAAGAAGATGATTTTCTTGATACAGATAATCCTCAAATCTCGAGATCACAAAAAGAACAAGAGTGCTGAAACCTCAAGAAATAAAAAATCGCAAGAAAATCTTATGCTTATGATAGTCGAAGATATTGAAAGGCAAGCATACCAAGCCTCATCTGAACAAATATAGATTTTTGATAATGCCAGATCTACAGGTGATTTAGTGAGGAATGTATTGCAGAAAGGAAAATCAATTGCTGAATTGTTGAATGCTATGATTGCTCCAGATTTTACAAATCAAGTAAAAATAATAGCATGGAAGTACGATGAGATCTTTGATGCTTTCTTGATAAAAAGAGTAAATGCAATTTGTGATGTATATCACTTTTACTCAAGTATAATTAAACTTCCAATGCAAGATTAGAAGGAGTTGAATAGATTACTCTGACCAATCCGTTGATGCTAAACGTGGTAAGATGATGGTAGAACTACTTAGAAAACGAATGGATAGATCAAGTAATTTTCTTCAAACAGTGCGATCAAGAAGATATAAAGAGTACTTTGCTACTCTAAAGAAAAACAAAAAGCTCAAGGGAGTACAATCTGAAGATGAACACTTCATGATTGAATTATGATAAGTACTTTAAAAAAAGTAACAACTCCTGGTTTGAAAATGATTAAAGGTAACCAGAAGACAAAACCAATTCTCAGGTGGTTTTATAACACTGAGACGTTGAGCTTAAATTGGTCCAAAATATCGAACAGTGGGATGAGGATATGATTACTCTTTTGGTGCTTTCGAACTCAAATGTTACATCCAAGTTATATTTCATATTTCTCTGTACAAAAGTTTGAAAAGTACATACGGATGTTGCAGAGCAAGACAAGAAATATTTTATTTCCATAATCAATGTGATGAATGCTGCTATGGAAAGAATATCTTTGAGAAAAGCTCTTGCTTATGCAAATATTGTGAAGAAAGATATCAAAGATATTAATTTTATGAGAATATCAAGGAAAGGTGTCTTAGAAGTATACTCAAAGGAAAGTCAAAATCCTATTCAGTTATAGGCAAATATTGATATCACTTACTTATCAAAAGACACGTTGGAAAGAATGAACAAGATGGAGATAAAGACAAATGAAGCTAAACCAGAACAACGCATTCTTGCAAGCAAATTTAAGTCTGCTATTGTTAATGCTTTGAAAAAACAAGAGATGTATCAAAAGAAGCCAATGTTCAAGATCAAGGAGAGAACCTGAAGACTTCTTTGAAAGCTGAAGATAGAAGATGAAAGCTGAAGGAAAGCTATCAAGAAAACAAGATTGAAGATTTTGAAGACCGAAGACCATGTAAATCTTAGGGGAGTATTGTTAGGACTCTAGAAAGATTGACATGTTGTCTTTATGTGTATTTTTACTTTTTGTAATGGTATAGGGACTAGTTTTGTAATTAGTTAGTTTCGGTCTTTCATTATAAATAGCTTAGACAAGTTAGTTAGAGAGGGTGAACGAACCACTGCTTATTACTTTGTAATTGTCTTTGCTTGATATTAATGAAACTGTGAATTTTGTTGAGATCTTTCTTGAATTCGATTACTTTGTTTGTGTTTTCTTTGAATTGTGTTCATACATCATCACAGATTAGCTCAATTGATCCTATCATTTGAAGACTTAAATTTCTTCCAAAGGTAAAAGGATATCTTCTGACGTATTAAAAATTTTCAAAAATCTAAGGAATGTCTTCAAAAAAAATTTTGTGTTCTTCCAAAGTAAACACGGATTTATGAATATAATAGAATAAACAACTTAGGACACACAGATTTTAGAAATAATATGATTAAGTTTTAAGAAAAATCTACTTAAAGTTAATTATCCCAATAGCTTAAACAAGATACTTAAATCTCTGCTCACTAAAAGCCTCTTTGAACATATCAGCATATTGTTCATTTGTGTTAACTTTGACTAGTTTGATTAGTCCTTTTTCAAAATTATCTCTAATCAAATGATACATGATATAGATGTATTTTGTCCTTGAGTGCTACACAAGATTCTTTGTGATAGAGATAGCACTGTTGATGTCTATGTGGATAGGAGTCTCCTTAAAATTAAATCCATAGTCTAGCATCTCATTCTAAATCCAAAACACTTGAGCATAGAATCTTGTAGCAGCAATGTATTCAGCTTCAGCAGTTGATGCAGAGACACAGGATTGCTACTTGCATTGCCATGAGACTTCCTTCCACCAAGGGACTGACATCCCCCTGATGTAGACTTTGCAGTCATATTGCATCCACCATAGTCACTATTTGTGTATGCATACAGATTGAAGTCTGAATTCTTTGGATACCAAAGGCCAAGTGTTGAGGTACCTTTGAGATATCTTAAAATTCTCTTGACAGTGATTAGGTGAGACATCTTGCGGTTGGCTTCATATCCTGCATAAATACATGTAGCAAACATGATATTAGGCCTGCTAGCTGTAACGTATATGAGTGACCCAATCATAGCCCTGTAAAGGTGTTCATCCATACACTCCCCCTCAAGATCAGGCCCAAGGGAGTGGTTTCTTGCAAGTCCATCTTGTACATGTTCCATTTCATGGGGCTCTGAGCAAGATATGCTTATGAGGAATGACCAACCCAGGGTTGAGAACAATGCAGTCATGCTTGGTAAAGAGCATGTTATGACTCTGATCACAAATTTGAGATACACTTAGAAGATTTTATTCAAGCTCCTTGACAAAGTTTACCTTCTTAATATTGAGCTTACCATTTGTGACCTTGCCCCTTCTAGTAATTTAACCACCAGCATCTCCTCCAGAAGCAACTAGTCCTCCATCAATATTTTCAAACTTTTGGAGTAGTGACCTATTGTCTGTCATGTGCTTGGAACAGCCACTATCAATGATCCAACGTTTCTGTTTGTCTTTAGCTGTTCCTACACAAAAAAGATGGTTAGTTACATTTGGAAACCAAGCCTTATTGGTCTTGGGCTCATCAAAAGAGGTTAAAGGTAATGTAATAGTAATAGATCTGTAACACCCGGTTATTTATTATTTTGAAGCCGACGAAAGAAGAAAAAAAAAGAAATAAAGTCCAAATTCGAGGGACCAAACTCGCCAACGAGAGAAAGTTGAGTGAGTGGGGGTATTTAAAGGGAGAGGGCAGCCCATACCCTCTACCCACACCCACAAATCAGCCAAAGAAGAGAGAAAGAAGAGAGAAAAAGGGAGAAGAAGTTGGTTCGAGTTGGTTCAAGAGAGCAAAATCATCGGGTAGCGGGTCTAATTGAAGCTCTTCTCGTTATGGTCGTTTGTGTGAGTTCTAGGACCCCTCTTTTACACGTTTTTGAATGATTTGGGGCTGGAACACATCTAAAAATCGGGTTTTGTTGTGTGTGTGTGTTTGACCCGTTTATGTATGTGTTGGTATGTGTATGATTCGTTTGGGTATTGCTTTTGAGCTTGTGTGTGCTTGAATGGTGTTGTGGTATGCATTCCTAAGGATTAGGATGGTTGACTTGGGCTTAGAATGGGTTTAGATGAGCTTGGAGGTCGAAAATGGCAGATTGGGTTCGGATGAACTGCATTTTGCACCAGCTAGGGCTATGCGACCAGATGGAGGCCATAGATTGAGGTGCGATTGAGGTTCATTCGCACGACTGAGGGTTCATTCGCACGACTGAGGGTTCATTCGCATGACTGAGGGTTCATTCGCATGACTGAGAGCCCAGCGCATAAATGCCCATTCGCATTAGTTTCATTCGCATTAGGTCTATTCGCATGGGACTCATCCGCATGGAGTCCATTCGCATTAGTTTCATTCGCATGATTAGGTGTTCATCGCATAGGTGTTCATTCGCATTGGTCCAATCGCATGATGTTCAGTCACCTGAAGGCATGCGACTAAAGGGTGTCCATATGCCCAAGTAGGGCTGGTTGTGCCCGAGGAAGTGTAGTTTATGTACTGACTTTCGGGGGAAAGTGTATATGTAAGTTTTGACGTGAAAGTTCCTATAAGTTCATGTAAGATGACTATTGAGGCCTTAGAGAGTATGTTGGGCATGATGATGATGTTGCATGATTATGCATGTTATGTATGTATGATGTTGCCCTGTATGATGATGAAGACTATGTATGTTATGTTCCTTATTATGATGTATGCTTATCTTCCTATGGCTTTATGTGTTATGTTAATGAATGAAATGAAAGTATTACATAACATAAAGTGAAAGATAATAAAGAGGAACATGAAGGAAGAATGCATGCATTAATGAATGATGAAAGTAATGAAGTCTTGCAAGCCTTGTATGTTGGGACACGCCATTAAAAGGTGTTAGCCCAACGGTGTGCGGGTTTGCTACCCTGGGAGGATGCACATTGGGGTCTTCTTTGTGATTGACCATTTGTATGGAACCATTGTTGCTTGCCTTAGGTACTGTGGCCAGAGGTGTTGGGCACCATGAATGAAGGTCTATGATAGGCTTAGGTCTAGTACTATGAGCATGAAGGGCATAGCACGTGACAATGGTATACCTGAACTTTATCTTAGGTACTGTGGCCAGAGGTACTGGGCACCGTGAATGAAAGTCTATGATAGGCTTAGGCCCAGTACCATGAGCATGAAGGGTAAAGTTCATGGTGTTGATGAAAGGAAAAGATTTAGTGATGAAAGAACGAATAATGAAGATAATAATGCTATTATCTATGTGTACGTATAATGTATGATCGCATGAAAGTAAAGAACGGTTTTAACAAAAGATAAGTATGTTTTAGTTTATAAAACTAGAATTCACTCAGTAATGCTGACTTTGATGTGTAAGTTGGCAGGTAATGATTGTTGAGGATGGCACGGGGCGGCTACTCAGCTCTTTTGGATGGCATCCATTTATTTAATGCTTTTCTGATGTAATGCAACAATGTATTTTGTAACTGATTAACGATGTATTATTTTGCAAAGGTTTTTATAATGAAATGAGATGTCATTTTTGAATGTTTCTGCTGCAATGTTTACGTTAGATAAATGAAAATGTACGTTTTATGTGCGATGATCGACCAGCTGTAAGCGTCCCAGGAACGGAGCCTTACAAGATCCTATAGTCATGTTTTGTTGATGTTGATGGAGAACTTTCAGTCACTTGGTCTTTCTTTATCTTCCACACCACTTATGGAAGCTTATACTTAACCTTCAATACTTTGGAAGTTTTATTGACTTTGGAAATTTTGCTGACTTTGGAAGTTTTGATGACTGAACCTTCGGAAGACTGTGCTAACCCTGCAGCAGACTTCAGTACTTCCGAAGTATTCCCTTCTTTCGAGACCAAATTTTCTTCTGAAGGCAATTTTCCACTTGCCTTCATCTTAATTTTGGAGCTTACGAAGGAAGAAGATTTTCCTTCCGAATCTTGCTTCTTCTTAAAACTCTAAGAAGTCTTTTTCTTGGTCATGTGGATAGTGCCTTTTAGATTGTAAGGACAAACCTTAGCAAGATGAGAGGTACTCTAACACATAACACAATTTATTTTCTTTTTCCTAAGAGCCTTCTTCTGTGAACAAGGCTGAACTTGATCATTTTCTTTCTCCATCTTCATCTTTGCAGAGCAGTGTAAGTTCCTTTAGGGTGAGAACTTCCTTTGGAGCTGGATAGTTCAGGTTGTGTAGCAGTGGTACACAACTTATTAGCCTTCTTCTTGCTGCTGGATGAATTGAAACTAAACTAGAACTCCTGGTACTAGAGTTCAAGTTAGTATCTTCAGTCTCTACCACTTTAAATCCTGCAAAGATAAAAACTTGCTTCTGCTTAGAGTTGAAAGTGACCTTGATCTCTTAAGCTTTCTTTGCTTTTTTCTTGCTCTTCTTGATCAAGTTCTTTCTCATAGACTTGGTCATTCTAGTCTTCTTACTCTCTTCAGAAGTATAGTGACCCTTCTTTAAATGCTCTTCTTCACTCCTCTCAGATGCATTCTCCATTATCTCTTCTTCATCCTTTTTAGTCAAGGGGTCTATGAGAGGAAGATCATCTTCACAAGTTCCACACCTAGGAGATCTTACAGACAAGATTGTGTGTGGATGAGCTATCTCACTAGATCCCAGTCCTTGCTTATTCTGATAACAAACTTTTTCATGCAAGGATGAGGATATAATGTTCTTGAAGGTCTCTTCTTCAAGAACACATTTTTCTGCATGGCTTTGCTGATCACAAGCTCAGCCTGGCATTCAGTAAACTTAGTTATGAGATCTTTGATTTGAGTCCTGTAATTTGTGTGCTCATGTTTAAGAGTTGAAATGGTTTTCTCTAAGTCCTCTATTTTTAACTTATAGTCATTTTCAACTGTTTTAAAATCATATTTTTATATATTCAAGGACTCAAGATCAGATCTCATCTCTAAGTTGTAGGACATGTATCTATTAACTTTAGCAATACATTCAGTTGTATAGATATGTTCTAATACCTTTGCTTCATCATGGTCAGCCATCAATGCTTAGTTTGGAGATGCATCTTCTATCTGAAAGTTTCAATCAAAGCCTCCTTCTTCAACAGCAACTGTAGCTTACTGCTTTGGCTTCTCATTCTTGGTGGCTTTCTTAGTGTAGTTTGGTATGGTTTGTGCTTGGCCACCATTTATCCTTGGTGCCTTGCACTCCCTTGCAAAGTGACCCATTTGGTTACGGTTGTAACACTTGACTTTGCTTTTGTCTAGCCTAAACTTTCCACTGGCTGCATTCCTTGGAAATTTCCTTCCTATCCTTTTGTAGAACTTCTTGGATCTATGAGTGTGAAGAGCCATTTACTGGACTATTTCCATGTACTCCAGATCATCTGGATGGATACAGTCCAGGTCTTCAAGGGTGAATATAAAGTTGCATCTGCTTTCATCAGAAGACACAGAGGCATGTGAAGAGCTTGTCTCTTGGAATGCGCTTCCTTGAGTGTAGCTTTCTCTTGGTATCTCCGGGAAGATGATGAAGGACCCTATTGTGAGTTGTCAGGGTAGCGTATAAGATGATGTTAAGGTTCTATGATATCTCTTTCAGTCACATGCAGGGCTGAACTCAGTTGATTGCTGGAGTTAACATATGAACCTTGCATGTTCATCTATATTTGGTATCCATTGAGAATACCATACAACTCTATCAGGGTAAGATTCTTAAGGTTCTCAGTCCTCTTGATAACAACACTGTAATATGTCCATTGTCTAGGAAGAGACGACATTGTCACACCCCGACCGACTGTGGAATCATCAAGGCGGACGAATATGAAACGATGGTTCATAGCTCATGGAATTAATAAGTTGAAATAATATTAAATGCCATTTTTTATTAAATAATATTAAACAATTAAACCATTACAATACAACAATGATTTAAACACAACATAAGATATAATTAAACTAAGTCAAGTCCTATATGAGCAAGAATAATTCCTCAAATAATAATCCTGAAACATGTTAAAAACAAAGGGTCAACATATATATATATATATATATATATATATATAATATATATATATATATATATATATATATATAAGTTTACAAGTAGCAATTCATGTCAATGGTTATGAATAAAGCAAGTTTATAGATAACATATAGCTACAATCAAACCTTGACCAAGATATCAATTACAAGTTATAACAATTAGCTAAGTGTACTTGGTTCCCATGATGAACAAGCACACGTCATCAGGAGTGAGCAATAACCTCAGCTTTAGCACCAAATAGGTTTGTCAGGCCCATAGATCTATGATGTCACTAGACTAGCAATCGTTAATGATTGTCAACATATAATGTCTATCATATAAGTCTTATAATATTACAAATAGCCATGACAAAAAGTAAAAAATTACATGTGCAGTTACAAGTATCAGATGTTTACATTTGTGTAAGTTTATACGTTAACATGTTTCACCCGAAAAGGTGTGAAATAAAGTAAAATGGGCATGAAAAACTCACATGGAAAATCATATGATGTAGGATGCACTTTAGATAATGATAAGAAAATAAGATGGTTTCAACGATTTCTTCATGATTTAACCTAAGATTTTGTGTCTTAGGATTAGAATAAAGTTGTGATTAATGACTAAATATGAATTAGGGTTCAATTGGAATTGGGGGTTTTGATAATTAAGTCAAATAAAATAAAAATAATACAATTGATTATGTTTTGGTTCAATAAAGATGGAATAAATCAATTAAGATTAGAATGATTGCAAATGATTCAATAATTTAAGTTATTGATTTAATAACGATAAGTATAATTTGTGAAAAAAATAATTAATTTAGTAATTAATTATTTAAAAATTTTAAAGATAATTAATTGAATATTTATTTAAGTGACTTGCAATTTAAAATCATTTTATGAAGTTTTTAAACTTTTAAATGATTTTTATAAAGGTTTTATATATCAAAACCTTAAAATAAGAATAAAGAAAAATAGAAAATTATATTGTTTTATAAGTTTCAAGAATTTAAATAAAAGTTAAGGAATAACTTTATTAACTATTTATGATATAACATGGTTAAATAAATAGATGATTAATTAATTATTTAAATAACTATTTGAAATTTAATTATTTAACATGTAGTTTTATAATGTTTTAAAATAATCTAAATTTGAACCATAATAGGTTTATAACATTTAAATCATATAAGTGACTTAATAATGTTTTCTATAACCTTTGTTATTCTTTAAAAAAATAATTAAAAATTATAAGTTTTAAAATCTTTAAAAAGTTAATTTAATAATCTCTGAAATGTTTTAATTAACAAAATACTTTTTATTTTGATTTAATAACATAATAATATAGTTCTTGAAAATTCATATATATAAAAATTGACTAAAAAATAAATGTTGGAGGCCGGGTTCGAACCCAACACCTCCTGCATACAAGGATGAAGTGGCAACCTGTTGGGCTAAAGCCCAAATCTACTAATAGGTCCCTTTGAAAATTTAAAAACATAAACTGCTTATTTCCCCCAAATCCTCATGAACACTAATTTGATTTGGATCAAATTGAATACCAAATCGATGATATGAATAGAGATGAACATAAGGCTTTGATTTCTCAGATAAAGTCTAGTACATGGATGGAATTATTTACCTGGTAGATGTCGATTTGGATGAGACTAAGAACAAGAGCAATCACAAATGATGACGACTAGCAAATCCATGTTTTGCGTGTTTGGAAGGGAATTGGAAGTTTTAGATGGTTCAGGGAGTTGATTCTAAGGTTTTCCCATGATTATCTAGTCCGATTATGACTATTACATGCCGAACGGTTTAACGGCTTGAAAGTGTGTTTTGGTTTCCATTTAACATTGATTAACGAGTGCTTAATCTGCATTAATTTGGGTGCTTGATTCGAAACTGATGCACAATAGTTAAGGATCGGTTTAATTGCATTTTAATTGTGCAGTTTGGGGAGTTTTGTGCTCGCTGGAGTTTGGCCGGAGACGGTAGTCGGAACAGGGGTCCGACGGGGGTTTGGGTTGGGTTTTAAGTCATAGTTACACTTTTGGTCCCTGATGTTAAATTGTTTATTATTTTATGTAAAAACTTTTAAATTAAGTTTGGAAATTACAAAATAAACCCTAGACTTATAAAACTAATTGAATAATAAGTCAAATTAATTTTAATTAATCTTTATAACTTTTATAAAACTTGTAAACTTTATAACTTGATTATTTATTTTTACTTAATAATTGAAATTCATACATATTAATAAAGCTTTATAAGTTTATTAAATCATTTTATAACTTTATAAATTTTAATAAGACTTTTCCATTTAGTTATTTATTGTAAAATGATTAATAAAACTTTATAACTTTATGAAAAAAAATTATTTATAAATCAATGAATTATTATAACTTTTTTAAGTGATAAATTGAATAAAACAATTCACAATATTGATTAAACAACACTTCTAATCCATATAATTCATTAATATTAATAAAATAAGTTAAATAAAGAAATTCACATCGTATGAAAGTTCAAAATTAGTTCGGGTTTGGGTTATAACTTAAAAATGGGTGGATGTTACAAACATAAACTTCCTAACAATGTTCTTGTTTTCAAGAATCACTAAAACATCCACTAGAGTATCCACAATCTCAACATACCTGAAGTATTGTTTAGTCATGGTTTCACTATTTTTAAATTTGAATTTCTCAAACTACTGCTTCAGAAAATTCATCTTGTTCTCGTTGCTTCAGTTGACCCCTCATACATTAGCTTTAGTGCATCCCACACCTGTTTAGTTGTTTTGCACTTCTTGAAGCCTCTGTATATGGAGTTTGGAAGAGCTTTGAAGGGTTGTCATTGTGACATCCGTCCCCTTAAGGTCCGTTGAACAACATATTAACCATAGAATTATTTTAATTATTCTTCCTCTTCTTCATGAACTCATGTTTTAAGAAATCATATTTGCTTTATTACCCTTGTGCCTGTACTTCCTCCGTGAACGTGCGCTAAGCCTAAACCTTTTAAATTTCATCATCATTATCGCCAGTATATCATTTTAATTATAACCATTATCATTAATAAAACCATTTTAAGCCATCAATTACCATTAAACCACACTTTTAACATTAATATAACAAACACGCTTAAAGTCGTTTTCAACCGAAACAAACTTTGGAAACTCAGGGGCTAAGTGCAGGGACTAAAATGGACATTTTGCAAACCTGGGATGGTATAAAAACCCCATTCCCAGCCATTTTTCTCCATCTTCCTCACTTCTCTTCACTTTCTTCTTCTTCAACCCATCTTCTTCACTTTTGCACCAAAATCGCTCCATTTGGTCTCGTTTTCTCTTCGTCTAGCTTCGTCTACAACCTAGTCTACTCCATCCTTTCAGGTAGACAACCTTGGTTGTCCATTTCTTGCTCGTTTTACTAATGTCCATTTCTAGGTTTTCGGGTGTTCGGGTCAACTCGAACACAAGAGGTCGTGTGGTGCGTGTGATGACTTCTGTGTGTGCTTCTTATTCGTGTGTGTTTTTTGTGTGATTCTGGAAGTCCTTGTTGTGTAAAAACCGTGCTTCGGGCAGCCAATGGCTGCTCTGCACTTCAGCAGTCGCGAACCTGCTGTTCAGGCGACTGCGTTTGTCATGCGACTGAGCCGTGCGACTGAGTCACGCGACTGTGTATTCGGGCGACTGAATCGTGGGACTAGGGATGTCATGCGACTGAGTTATGCGATCAAATGAATGTGTGTGCGATTGAGTCAATGCGGATGAGTGTGTGTGCGATTGAGTCAATGCGGATGAATGTGTGTGCGATTGAGTCAATGCGGATGAATGAATGCATGCGAATGTGCATGTATCGCACGACTGAAGGCAATGTTACGAATGAAGGTTGATTCGTGCGTATGGAGGTTAAGTCGTGCGATTGGGTGTTGTGTGGTACGATTGAATGCCAGTCGTATGAATGAAGGTTCAATCGTGCCAATGAAGCTGATTTGTACGATTGAAGGTGATTCGTCGAACGAATAGAGTGTTGAGTCGAGCATGGTCCTGTTGTGTGACGATGATGCGTGTATGTGTGAATTCCCTTTGAATGTCTCGTGATGATAAGGTAACATCAGTAAAAGTGTCATTGCTTGACCACAAAGATTAAAGTCAAGCTATCAACAGGCACATACTATTTCAATTTAAATCAACCTAACATTTGACAATTATCGACAAACCATTTAGGACTACAAATAGTTAACAAGGCTATCTTTATAACAATGGGATCTTCATACAGATGTCATTAGCAATGACGATACTCTTAATACTTGGATCTACATAAGTCTAATACGTGTGTCCGCTTGTGTGTGTGTTACCCACGACCGAACGATACAACCGAACCTACCAAACATTACTATATGCTTTATACACGTCATTAATGCTAAAAAATAAACTGTCAATAGGTGTTGGACTGTTCATTGATCAATTGTGGGAACTTGATCATTCATACTTACCACTTAACTTGTGAGTTTCATGGCCCCTTTTATGCTTATACTACTTTACAAACATTTACAAACATGGGGGAAAAGTATGCTCACCGTTTTCATGTTGTACAACTTACATACAATTTACATACTTGGAATCATGTGCTACTGCTTTGTGAGTACTTATCTGATACATGCTTGAGTCTGCTTTGTGGTTCTTTCTTACAACCATTTAATTCCAGTGTGGGAACCGACGGATAGGTATTGGTAGTACTACTTGGGTTGACACCCCCCCTGTGTTGGTATACTAGTTAGTACCAACAGATGCCAGGAACGGGCTTGGGTGAATATATTCCGACAGATTCTTTGTGTACGTCGTTAGGTTTGGTTGTAAAGCTCTTGTCATGTGATTTTGCTTACTTATAACTGTATGCCGGTATTTGCAACAACTTTATACAGCATCAATTAATTATTTACATTTAAAGTGCAAGCTCACCAACAATTTTGTTGACCATTTTGAGCATATCTTTCAGGTGATCATGCTAGCTGAAGATCTAGGTGTGTGCTGCCTTGGTGGAGACCCTAGGATGCATTTTCGGGCTAAATTGTCATTTTGAAAACATTGTTGTATCTGTTTCAAACAACAATTACATCTTTGTTACTTGTTCCCGAGTTGTGGGAAAAATACATACATGTGATATTGTATTTGTGTGATCATTTGGTTGCTTATGCTTATGGCTATGTTGTCGTGGCACTGACTAACACGACACAAGTCCCCTTGTTGTCGGGTGTCGTCATGACACGCTTGTTATCATTTAATATATTGCATCTCTATCATTACCATGTGTTATGACGATCCCGTCTCGTTACGCCCAGTATTTCCGCTTTAGCGGGGGTGTGACAGACTGGTATCAGAGCCATGGTTATAGAGAATTAGGCAATACACTTGACCTAGACTATAACCTAGGACCTTCATGTAGATTTGCATGGTAGGGTTGTGTGCATTTTATATCTCATACGTGTTCCTCATTACTTGTTTGTTTATCTATCTTTTTCGTGATCTTCACCTGTGAGGGAGCCTTGTGCTCACTCTTTAGGGATGCTTCTATTGGATCTTCCGTTTCCCTCTGCGCACTGAGTTGTTTTATCAATCGGGGTATTGAACTCGAAGAGAATTCATAGATCATGCTATTGCACTTGACCTTAGACACTGGGATTTACCCCGAGGAGGTTATGTGTCTGAGACCTCGAGAGAGGAGGAAATAGGAACCTCTGCTAGACTAAACTTGATTTCAATCATGGATATGCCATTATATGATGGACTACTGTTTGGACATTACCTATACATGGTGTTAGAATTACATGATTTGTAGGTGATGTGTGACAACCATAAGTATGGTATTAACCCGGAATGTTAGACCTTAATGTGACATGGATAATGTGCCTTGCAATGGTTAAAACTTATGCATTTACTATTCTAATGATTAGAACATGCTGCCTTGAAGAGTTACTCGTAGCACAGTGGCGGAAGTGAAGCCCCGAGGGCAGAGGCAAAGGTAGAGCACCGAGAACAAGTGTTGGTCCTACCAATGTCAATCAGGGAACAGGAAACTCTGACATGGTAGCCTTAATGCTCAATAGTTGGCCGCACTGATTGACTATCGTGGCCCAAGTGAATGATGCTCTTCAGAATCACCACCCCCACGGGGATGGTGGCAATGAAAACGAGGATAATGGGAACGGACTGGGAATGAAAGCAATCAGGAGACGGGATGGTGGTACAGCCGGTAATGAAAGTGGGATTGTTAATGAGACCGGGGTTGTAAATGCTAGACAGGGATGTTCATACAAGGAATTTGTGGCTTGTAAACTGACAGAGTTGATGGCAAAGGTGGAGCCATAGCCCTGACTATATGGCTTGAAAAGATGGAGCAGTGATTGACATCAGCGAATGCCTCGACAGTCAAAGGATCAAGTATGCCACATGCTCACTACAGGGCAAGGCACTAACTTGGTGGAACACCCAGATTCAGGCTAGAGGAAGAGAATCGGCGATGCAAATGTCGTGGGATGAGTTCAAAGCCCTAATCACCAAGGAACTGTCCTCTCAACGAGATGCAAAAACTTGAGCATGAGTTCTGGAATCATGCTATGGGTGGGCTGGGCATGCAGCTTACACTGATCGTTTTCACGAGCTAGCAAGATTGGTTCCCGAGTGGTCACCCCGGAATCAAAAAGGATAGAGAGGTATTTGGGGACTTGCGCCTCAAATCCGGGAAATGGTAACCGCAGCTGCTCCTCCTACTATCCAGAGCGCAATTCTGAAGGCTGGCGCTCTAACTGATGAGATGGTGAGACTAGGGGTATTGGGCAGGGGAGCAGAGAAAAGGAAAGATGTTAGGGAAACGAGCCGGTCGAGTGCCGGGAAATTTGAGAAAAAGGCCAAGACAACCAGAAATTTTGTGGCCGTGACCCAGGGCAGGCGAGAATATGTGGTCCGCACCCCAAAGTGATAGGTGCAACTTTCATCATCCCCAAGCTATGCCATGCCGGGTGTGCGCGAATAGTAGACGCCCGGGGCATTTAGCAAGAGACTGTAGAACAGCGCCGAATATGGTCGACCAGTCAACGCGGTTAACCCCGCCGAATGCCAGGGGCTGTTACGAGTGTGGAAGCCCTGACCACTACAGAAACATGTGCCCCAAATGAATCGGGCACCGGGTCAACAAGGGAACAACCAGCAACAGGCGATGGCTATTGCTGGAAATCAAGGCGCCGACAAATCAAGGGAATACGGCTCGGGGATGCGTTTTCATTGGAGCCAACGATGCCCGTCAGGATCCGAATGTGTCACGGGTATGCACTTACTCAATAATCACTTTGCATCTGTACGATTTGACATTGGAGCAGACAATAGCTTATATCTTTTGAGTTTGTGCAATTACTTGATTTGAGTCCTAGTAGGCTAGAAACTAGCTACTCTGTAGAAATGGCAATGGTAGGGTTGTTCAGGCCGACGAGATTATTAGAAAGTGCTCGATAATATTGGAGAACCATGCCTTCGATATAGACTTGATACCCTTTGAGTTAGGAAGTTTCGACGTGATTGTGGGAATGGATTGGTTGTTGAAACACGGGGCTGAGATTGTCTGTCGGGACAAGGTAGTGCGAATCCCTATGTCAGACGGAGGAGTACTCAGAATTCAAAGAGAACAACCGGGAAGAAACTTAAAGCTTATTTCCTGCATGAAAGCACGCCGGGGTTTACGAAAACAGTGCTACGCTTTTCTGGCTCATGTGGTGGAAAAGAAAGAAGAGGAGCAGAAATTGGTAGATATCCCTGTAGTGCGGGATTACCCAGATGTATTCCTGATGACTTGCCTGGTTTGCCTCCTCTACGGCAGGTGGAATTTCGTATTGAGTTGGTTCCTGGAGCTACACCGGTAGCAAAGACACCGTATCGGCTGGCACCATCTGAAATGCAAGAGTTATCTAGCAGTTACAGGAACTACTGGAGAAGGGTTTTATTTGGCGAGTCACTCGCCTTGGGGGCACGGTTTATTGTCAAAAAGAAGGATGGGTTGTTCGTATGTGCGTCGACTACCGTGAGTTGAACAAGTTAACTGTGAAGAATCGGTATCCTCTCCCTAGGATTGACGACTATTTGATCAATTACAGGGAGCTTCGTATTTCTCGAAGATCGACCTTCATTCTGGATATCATTATCTAAGGGTTTTCGAGGAGGACATACCGAAGACAGCGTTTAGAACTCGTTATGGGCATTATGAGTTCTTGGTCATGTCGTTCGGATTGACTAACGCACCAGCTGTGTTTATGGACCTAATGAATCGGGTGTGTAAACCTTACTTGGATAAGTTTGTGATCGTATTCATAGACGACATACTTATCTACTCCTGATCGAAAGAGGATCATGAAGAACACCTTGGGTAATACTGGAACTTTTAAAGGAAGGGAAACTTTTTGCCAAGTTCTCGAAGTGCGAATTCTGGCTGCGAGAGGTGAAGTTTTAGGTCATGTGGTTAAAAGGACGGGATTCATGTAGATCCCGGCAAGATCGAAGCGGTAAAGAAAAATGGGATACACCTCAGACGCCTTCAAAGATTCGGCAATTCTTAGGATTGGCCGGATACTATCGTCGTTTTATCGCGAACTTTTCAAAGATCGCTCAGCCATTAACAATACTGACCCAGAAAGACAAGAAGTTTGATTGGGGACATGCACAAGAACAAGCATTCCAAACGCTGAAAGATAAGCTGTGTAATGCACCGACATAGTCCCTCCCAGATACAACTGATGATTTGTGGTATACTGTGATGCTTTGCATCAAGGGTTGGGATGTGTACTAATGCAGAAAGATAAGGTGATTGCCTACGCTTCGCGACAACTTAAGGTGCACGAGAAGAACTACACAACTCATGATCTTGAGTTGGGTGTTGTAGTATTCGCACTCAAAATATGGAGGAATTACCTGTATGGAACCAAATGCATCATCTACACAGATCATAAAAGTATTCAATATATCCTGGATCAGAGGAACTCAATATGCGACAGCGACGTGGGTAGAGCTTCTTAGTGACTACGATTGTGAAATCCGGTATCATCCGGGGAAAGCTAACGTGGTGGCTGATGCTCTAAGCCGCAAAGAACATGTGAAACCACTACGTGCTTGAGCTTTGGGATTGACCATTAAAATGAATTTGAAAGCTCAGATCCAAATTGCAAGTGAAGCGTTGAAAGAAGAAAACCTTGCAGGAGAAGAATTCCGAGGGTTGGATAAGCAACTGATGTGCAAGGACGATGGTGTACAGTATTTCGTGGACCGTATATGGGTACCCAAATGGGGAGGTGTACGTACCTTGGTCATGGATGAAGGACACAAGACGCGATATTCTATTCATCCTGGCGCAGACAAGATGTACCACAATCTCAAAGATCTGTACTAGTGGCCAGGCATGATGAAAGACATTGCCACGTACGTCAGCAGATGCTTGACATGCTCAAAAGTTAAAGTTGAACATCAGAAACCATCGGGACTGTTACAGCAGCCTGAGATTCCCGAGTGGAAATGGGAGAACATAGCTATGGATTTCATTACCAAACTCCCTCGAGCAAGCAACGGGCATGACTCGATATGGGTCGTAGTGGATCGAATGACGAAATCAGCACATTTCTTGCCAATCCGAGAAGACTACAAAATGGACAAGCTGGCGAGATTGTACATAAAAGAGGTCGTGACAAGACACGGAGTGCCAGTGTCAATCATATCCGACCGTGACGGCCGATTCACCTCACGATTTTGGCAGACACTACAGAAAGCGATGGGCACTCGATAGACATGAGTACAGCCTATCACCCTCAGACAGATAGCCAAAGTGAACGAACCATACAAACGCTAGAAGACATGCTGAGAGCGTGTGTAATCGACTTGGTGGTAGTTGGGACACTCATTTACCATTGATTGAGTTCTCTTACAATAACAGCTACCATACCAGCATTGGGTGTGCTCCATTCGAAGCATGTACGAAGGAAGTGTAGATCACCCGTTTGTTGGGCTGAGATTGGTGAAAGTCAGTTAACAGGCCCGAGATCATTCAGGAAACAACCGACAAGATCTTCCAAATCAAAGATAGACTAAAAGCCGCTAGAGATCGCCAAAAGAGCTATGCCGACAACCATCGGAAGCCTCTAGAATTCAACATTGGGGATCAAGTGTTACTCAAAGTCTCACCTTGGAAAGGGATTGTTCGGTTTGGAAAGAAAGGGAAGTTAGCCCCAAGATATGTTGGACCATTCAAGATTACAGAAAGAATTGGTCCAGTGGCTTACCAATTAAGGTTACCACAAGAACTCAATGGTGTGCATGATACCTTCCATGTGTCGAACCTCAAGAAAGTTTGGCTGATGAATCACTTCATGTACCAATTGAGGATATCAAAATCGACGAAAAGCTTCATTTTATTAAGGAACCCATTGAGATCATGGATCGAGAGGTCAAACAGTTGAAGCGCAGTAAAATACCGATTGTTCATGTGAGGTGGAATTCAAAGCGAGGGCCAGAGTTTACATGGGAACGGGAAGATCAGATGAAACTTAATATCCACACCTATTCGTGGATGACACTCTTGGACCTAACTCCAGCTGAACTTCGGGACGAAATTCTCTCAACTGGGGGATACTGTGACATCCGTCACCTTAAGGTCCGTCGAACAACATAATTAACCATAGAATTATTTTACTTATTCTTCCTCTTCTTCATGAACTACTGTTTTAAGAAATCATGTTTGCTTTATTACCCTTGTGCCTGTACTTCCTCCGTGAACGTGCGCTAAGCCTAAACCTTTTATAAATTTCATCACCATTATCGCCAAATATATCATTTTAATTATAACTATTATCATTAATAAAACCATTTTAAGCCATCAATTACCATTAAACACACTTTTAACATTAATATAACAAACATGCTTAAAGTCGTTTTCAACCGAAACAAACTTTGGAAACTCGGGGGCTAAGTGCAGGGATAAAATAGACATTTTGCAAACCTGGGATGGGTATAAAAACCCCATTCCCAACCATTTTTCTCCATCTTCCTCACTTCTTCTTCACTTTCTTCTTCTTCACCCATCTTCTTCACTTTTGCACCAAAATCGCTCCATTTGGTCTCGTTTTCTTCGACTAGGCTTCGTCTACAACCTAGTCTACTCTATCCTTGCAGGTAGACGACCTTGGTTGTCCATTTCTTGCTCGTTTTACTGTTGTCCACTTCTAGGGTTTCGGGTGTTCGGGTCAACTCGAACACAAGAGGTCGTGTTGTCCACTGTCGTCATGACACGCTTGT
The DNA here is from genome assembly GCA_025506515.1 of Flaveria trinervia. Taxonomy (NCBI): domain Eukaryota; kingdom Viridiplantae; phylum Streptophyta; class Magnoliopsida; order Asterales; family Asteraceae; genus Flaveria; species Flaveria trinervia. The sequence continues at coordinate 24,438,046 of CM046448.1, forward strand.
TATCATTTAGCGGGGGTGTGACAGTCATGGCCTTTTGATCAATCTCAACTTTCTTCCTGCCTTCATTAGAATAATCAACCACAACCTTTGGAATCATACCACCTCTAGCAGCAGCTAAAGAGGTGCTTGGTATGTAAGGTCCTGAGATAACAAATTCTCACATCCCTGAGTCTTGTGACTTGATGAAACCTTTCATTATTTGGCACCAAGTGTCAAAGTATTCTGGAGTGATCAGTGGAGACTTTATCATGGTTCCAGTTTCCATATCAACTTTAATAATATCTGCCATTTGAGATGTTAAGTGTTTTATGTGTGTGAGGGATCTTAAGATGGTGAGATCTTACAATCAAAAGCCTGGAAGGCTTTGATACCACTTGCAGGACCGTTTAAGGGAGTTTTGATCACTTACAACACAACACACAATGAGGAGAGACTGTTTAAAATACTTAACAGACCAAATAGAGAACTAGTAACACAATATTGACACTTAGAACACTAGCAAATATGAGACAGAATAAAAACAAAAACAACACAAATGTTTGGTTTTCAAGGATGTTGTATATTACTCTCAAGTACTTTTACAAGTGTACAAGCATGAATTAAGTAACAAAGACCTGAGATACTTATACTACATCCTACAGCCGGCCATACTTTAAACGCCAGCTGGATACATGATCTAGACAACAACAAAATCAATGTAGAGTCAAAAGGCAGATTGTCTTTTGACTAGTGACTATGACATGCCATAAATCACATCCTAATATATTACAAAAAAGATAAAAGTACATAAAGTAGAAAATAAAAGACTCAAGACCTCAATATACAGTTATCAAAAGCATGAACCTTTTCACCAACTTGTGAAAGATGGTGAGTCAACAGAGTTGCAGCAGAAACTGGTCCATCTTTATGATAAAGTACATCAGATAAAATCATGTCTTCAAAAGTCTTCGGAAGATAATATCTCTTCACTTCTTGGCTTCGGAAGACTTTGTCCTTGAAGCTTCGGAAGACTTCACTTTAAGCTTCGAAAGATATTGGTCTTGGCTTCGGAAGATTTTACACTTAGAGTATTTTTCTAAGATAGTGTGTAAAACTTTCGAAGCATTCTACGCATCACTTACTCCATGCATGCAGGATAGACTTTTGGATGTTATTGGATGTTTTGAAAGCAACAGCCTTATACAGAACCTTATAGTTACCGACAAAAATAAACGTTGAAACATTGATAAAGCTAAGTACGTCTATTCCACACGGATTATGATGGTACGCTTATAATATTCAAATTATAGAGCGAAAACAAAATCATGACGTAAGTCCATGCGTTACGATTTTTTATAAATTTATTTTAAAGGTTAGAAAGAAAAATAGAATATGACAAAAAATAAAATATAAGAATTAAAATAATAATAATAGAAAACAATTAAAAACATAAATGTAAAACTTAAAAGAAATCTCAAAGTAAAAAAGTAAAGTCACATGCTAGCCTTGTGTTGAGGAGTTGTACATGATGCAATAAATCTTAACTATTTGGTAATTACAACATATAAAATTAGTTAAGTTTTTTAAAACCAGTATCTTCTTGTACACTTTAGTATACATACTCACGTAATTAATCTTGTGATTTTAGCATAAGTCACAAGATTTATGTTATGCCGTTTCTTTAAATTTATATTCCTATTAAAAAAATTTATCTAAAAGTTACAATAGTCAATTATTTTGCTGTAAAAATAGATGATATTATAAATGGACCCATTTAATTCTTACCTTTATTTATTGTGGCATTAAACTATTTGAGTTAGTCATACACCGTGTCTCATAAAATGGATAATATCTCATTCAAATTAAAATTTTAGCAGCATTATAACTTAATCATATTATTGACAAATTATTATATTCTTATAGTATAAATAAATATTAAGTATATTTTGTGATCTAACAAATTATAGAATTATCACCTTTTATGAAAATGTGTTTTTCCTATACCATGCATCATGGCTCTTTCATATTATACTATTGACTCTATGAGTATTAGATGAATATTGGGCATCAAATGAGCACATTCAAATGGTGAAATATATGTTGTAACCAGTGATAAGGCTCGAAGCACAGATAGATCAATTACATACATTTGCTTGCAAATAAGAAGAGGGATATCTTGTGTGTAAAGTTTTATTATAACCCATTTTATATACGGTAACATGTTTAATATCATGTTTCATATAACTTTACTTTATGTATATTTTGTATTCTATATATTATTATTTATTTATATTAATAGTATCGTAACGAACAATCAAATAAAATATGTGGTCTATTATCACTCTCATGAAAAGAACATAAATATGCTTAATATGACACTAAAATGTAATATTTTAAAATCTCATTATTGATTTACAGAAGGTCATAAGATTTAATATAGATAAGTCTTGCATGACTTAGACATATTATTACTTCTCGATTTGAACTATGCAGAAAGATCTATTTATAAGAAAAATTATGGATGAAGTAATTTTCATTTAACACACCTCAATATGCTTAACAATATTATAATAAAGATATGAGAGATTGACGGATTTCATGTTAATGAATCTGAGCAAATAATGAAAAATCATGAAAATTGATTGGTTCTACTCCATCAAAGGAGTATGGTTATATAATGATAGTATACATACCATGATGATTACAAATATAATTGAGGAAATTATAATGATGTTAACCATGAATGACAAACAAATGAGGTGATTATATATTGAAAAGGATAATAGTATTATGCATGATAGTATAAGATGATAATATGTTATTATCTTGTATTTTCTATATGCATTGCACAACCATAATTGCAAATAAAGCATATATGATCATTATATAACACCCGGTTATTTTAAAAAGATAAGACATGAAGAATAAAAGAAAGAAAAGTAATAAAGTCCAAGTGGAGGGACTAAGAGTGTCCAAAAGGACAAATCTTGGAAAAAGTTGGTGTAAAGGTGGGCATGGCCGCCCACCCTCCCTTCACATCATTCTTTCTTTCGGTTTAGAGAGAGAGAGCAGATGAACTCTTGGTTGAAGATAAGAGGAAGAAAAGGAATCGAATTCAAGGTAAGAATACGTGGTTTTTAAGTGTTTATGACGGGTTTTGTCCCGGTTGTATGCTTATGTGCTTATGTGTTTGTGTATGTGCTCGGGTGTGTGTGTTTGGTGATGTTTTTAGGTGTTTGAACTCGATTGAAAAGGGTTAGAAAGGAAGAAACACCCAAGTTGCATCAGGTGAGTTCTAGACCTTGGTTTTTACTTGTTTTAAACTATCTTTTGGGGCTGAAAATGTATTAAACGATTTTTAAATGGTTATGTATGTATACCCGTATGTAATGTGCATGATTGAATGTTAATTCTTGAATGCTTATAGGTTATTCATGTTTAGAATAGCCATGTTAAGCTTAGAACAGATGGGTTGATGATTGGGTTTGAAAACATACTAGGAACTTGTTACACAGAAGGTCCATGCGCTTAGATAAGGCTAATGCGCCTGAAAATGCCTTAGAAGGATTTAAGTGTAATCAATGCGCCTGAACAGTAGCCCATGCGCCTAAGATTGCCTTAGAAATGTTAAGTATAGCCCATGCGCCTGAACAGTGGTCCATGCGCCTGCAAATATGGTCGGATGACTAAGTGTAGGGTCATGCGCCCCAATAGTGCCCATGTGCCCAAGTGGCTCATGCGCCTAAGTGTCCATGCGTCCGAATAACCCATGCGCCTAAGTGTTCATGCGCTCGAATAGTGCCCATGCGCCTGTATAGTTCATGCACCTTAGTGATAAAATGATTAAGTGTTGGCTGATGCGCCTACATAGTGATGAAACGCCCAAACAGAGTTCATGCGCCCAAATAGTGTCAAAGCGCCTAAGCACTTAGAATTTTTTACAGAATTTTCTGGGAGTCTGTGCTTTTAGGGTTTTGACCGAGGATTGACTAGGGCTTATTTATGATGATGTTTCATGCATGATTATGATTGTTCCTTATGATTATTATTGCTATTATTATTATTACTTATAGTATGTGACTTTACGTGGTATGTTTATTATCGTAACGTAAAGTATATTGTAATAATAAAGAGAAAGAGCAATAAAGAAAAGAAGAGGAACAGTAATAAAATGTTAACAAGTCTTGCAAGCTAACAGGAGTGACACGACCATGTTGTTGTTAGCTCGGTTGTGTTGCGGGTTAGCTACCCCATATTGCACACGGGACCAGAAACTTTTGTAGCATGTCCTAGGTGATTGGGTCGGCCTTGCATACAGTAACAGAACCCTTTCGAATACAGTTGATCCTTTCGAGGGATATAGTTTACCCTTTCGAGGGATATAGTTGACCCTTTCGAGGGATATAGTTGATCCTTTCGAGGGATATAGTTGACCCTTTCAAGGGATACAATTGACCTTTTCGAGGGATATAGTTGACCCTTTCGAGGGATATAGTTGACCTTTTCGAGGGATATAGTTGACCCTTTGGAGGGATATAGTTGACCCTTTCGAGGGATATAGATGGTCCATCACCCGTTTTTCATCGCGCATATAGTTGGGGTATTGCTCATTGGTCCATACAGAAAGTGAAAGATAAAGATAAAATTTTATAGAACAGACAAGGCATACAGTAAAGAGAACGAACAGTACCTGTTTATATAGTTAATGCGTGCTCGCATATACAGTACATAGTTGTATTTTACTGAAAAGTGTATTTTAATATACAACATACAGAAAGTATTTTATTACTTTAAAACTAGAACTCACTCAGCAACGCTGACTTTTATAAATTTTCAGTTGGTAGGTAATTATTGCTGAGGATGGCACGAGGGTGAAGCTACTCGGCAGGGAAAAACTGACATCCATTCGTAATTTATGTTGCTGTTGTTTTGTAATGCAGTAAAACAGTTCTTTTGTAATCACTTAAACGATGATGTATTGCTTAACAACAGTGTTTTAAATGAAATAAATGGTTTTTGATGATTTATTTCTGCTGCTTAAGTTTGTATAATTATAATGTTTAATGTTTTAGCTGTTGTGATTGACCAACTGTGAGGTCTCCGGGAACGAGGCTTTACACATTACTAGGATCATGATTAATTAATTAGAATGACCGGTTTGACGAAACCGACTCAATGATGATGTGCATGAATTGAAGAACCAAAGATCATTTTTGATAAATAAACAAGCAATTTTTGCTCTCAAGAAAATTTTTCTATTTACCAACTAAGGTAAAATGTGAATCCATAATTCTGAAAGCGATAAAAGATACACAAAATCTAGCATATATACCATTTTAAAGGTTTAATTAATGCATCGTCTAAATGATTGTAAAAATCACAACTTGAAGTTGTATGTGTTGCGGCTTAGCTAACGAGGTAACAAGCACATTTTTCCAGATTAACATATTACCGTTAGTAAATACATTGACCTTATTACATAAGATACCAATGATTATTATATCCAGTGCAAAGCTTTCTAATGCTTAAGTTTGTTTACAAACTGCTTTTGTTGAGATAGCCACTCCATTGATTGCAAAACCAATTATCATAATAGTAACAATTCATGTTTTTAAACATGTAAGAACATAAATTTGTATCAAGCCAAAAGGTTATAATATTTTCTCCTTGTTAGAATTGATTTTTGACCAGGAACTAAATATTCCCTATCTAATGTTATGGTTATGTTGTATAAATTGTAATTGGTCCACTATAATGCACAAAGATGAGGCTTTATTGTAAGTTGCGAATATATCATGGATATCTATAATCAAACTAGTATAGCCATTACCAATAGATATGTCTTCGGCTCAATTTACCAAATTTTATTTTATTGAATCAATATGCTCAACTATAGGGGAGATAAAAGTAGTTGGTAAGTGAAATGAATTAAACATTGATCCTCAAATAATATAATTTGAATTAAAAATTCAAGGGATATTTCATTTAGAAAGATTAACGAATCAAATATTAAGCATATTCACTGATCTTAAAAGAGTAACTAACCAAGTCACATACATTAATACTTCAATTAAAGTTAGTGTCCTAAAAGGACAAGTACATATTAGCAAAGAGTCTATGACACATGTTAATTGGCGTTAACTAGTTGATTTCAAGAATAAAATCCTTGGATGAACCTTAGATACCTATATATGAAGAGAAAATCAAAACAAAATTAACATTGATGATGCTTGATATATGATGTAGCGCTTAAAATGAGAAAAATGATAAGTATCTAGAACTACCTATGAATGAAAACATATTAATAATTAACCAAAATAGATAGGAACAAATATTACAGTGTTGGATGTAAAAGATCTATAATATGAAATATGAAAGTAATAATAAAAAAATCAATTTTAAATGACATAAAAGAAAATTAATGACACAAAGATTTTCACAAAGACCTATAAATGATTATATCAAGAAGACATATTCTCTTGTGATGGATGCATTAACGTTTTAGCTTCTCATTAGTCTGGTAATTTAAAAGAGAATTGATATACGACTTATGGATAACGTGATACACCTAAAGTCAATGCAATGTAAGTTCTCGAGAATATTATAATTGTTATATACACATATGGATCAGGTGTATATATTATTGCATTGAATATAACTTGAACTCTTAATGGTTTTAAAAAAAAACATTTGAGTGCTTAAAGGACAATTTGGTATATCTTAATGATGCAATTATTATGTATCAATAAACATACATAAAAGAAACCGATATATAAAAATGGTGAAGTTTGAAAGTGAAGAAATCATTCATAAAATATTTGGATATGAGACTAAAATCATTGAGTTAAATTAGAAAGTTTGTCTGATAAAATTCTTCATAATTGTATGCACATAAATAATTAAATAAAATTTGTGAAAGATTGTAAATGCCGAAAGCATTGAAATCAAAATTCAAGGAATATGTTATATAGAGTTGACAAGATAAGTATGGACGTAATCCAAGTGAGTGTGGTATAGTCAAGTCGATGATTATCTCGAAAAGAGGAATATTAATATGATGTAGTTTGTCTATGTGTTTTTACGTTAAGAACAATATAAGGTTTACAAGTACTGTAATATATGTTGATGAGATCACTATATCTTCTGAAAATATTGAAAGGAGTTTGATTATTGAATAAAGGTTGTTATGATAGATGATATAATAAATTTAGAACTTGGAATGCTAATTAACCATTTATATAATGATATTTTTACCAATCAATCAAAGTACATTTATAAAATATCAAATATATTTATGGACAAACTCATCCTCTAAGTATATTACATGTTTTACAATCAGTTGATATAGAAAGTGACTCTTATCATAGAAAGTGACTCTTATCATCTTCTATGAAAGATATAATAATTAATGGTGTACATTAGATATATTGTTTATTTTGTCAAGATATAACTTGTGTCTTTTGACAAGACATTGAAAATGATCAAATAAATATTTTAATACTTTTAAAGTATGAAAGATACAAGTCTTCATTTTACTAATCTATTAACACAAATTTAGATACTTTTATAGATGCAGACAATGTAACAATACACAATCATAGATCATATGGTATATGTTTACAATTGGATGTAACAGAAGTGCGCATAAAGATCATACAATATTGCCCTACATAAAAGAATTGTGCATCAAGCGATCAACTAGAAATCATCAAGTACAAAAGATTTGAACAACTTTCACAGAAGACCGACATCCGTTGCATAAAAATACATAAATAAGGTGGAGTATTATAAACTTCGCGCTCTATTTCCTTCACTATTTTTTTTTGGCTTTTAGTGTTCTTGGTAAGTTTTTAATAATACAACATAAGTTTTATGTTAGGAGAAGACAATATGCGTTGCACTTTTTTTTTTCTTTAGTTATGGTTTTCCTATTGGGTTTTCTTGACAATGTCGTTTTTTATTAGACAACATTTCAAACATATGAAATTGATAACAAAAAGAGTGTTATAAATATATATTATTGTGGTTATTAACACCTAAAATAAATTAGGAGACATACATACGTACGTACGTACATACGTACATACATACGTACATACATACATACATACATATACGTACGTATGTAGGTACGTAGGTACGTAGGTACGTAGGTACGTATGTATGTATCTTAGTGTATTGCATCGTATTGTATTACACAACCAATCAATAATTAAGCACCTCTTTTTCTCCCTATATCTCTTCTGTTGCTATTATACTAGTTTACCACAAATAATCTGTTAGGGAAAAAAACCAAACGGATTGTAAACATCAATTATATGTGATCAACCAAATTATATCAACAAACGTTCATCCCTACTTCTGCGTATGTAAGATGAAATCAAGTAATGGATAGACTTGTTTATTGGGAAGTAGAAATGTGGAAGAAGAAAAGTGTTTATATTAAATTGGATGGTGTTGCACATGGATGGTTACCAAATCTTAATACAACATATCTTGACAACACATGGGAAGCATTTGTATTATTTTTTTATCTTATTTTATTTGATCACCACACATCTTTTTCAATACATTTATATTTTAGATAAAAAAAATAATGTTTCAACGTAAGAACCAAGTAATAATTACCGTTTAGCCCTTAGAGCACACATGTGAATAGAGAACTCTTCAGTTCCATGAAACAAAATGGCTTTCTTATTTTCTTCATTCAATGATCAATGGTAAAAAGTAGCTTCGTAGTTTAGTTATTTAGTACTTTTCATTTAAACTTTCCATCTATACAAACGCACAAGCACGCACAGAACAAGCAAGATTAGCTTCATTGAGAATTATTTAGTCTTATTACAAGGAGATTTCATCATTAAGATATGAGTAAACAAGTCTCTAACAACAACTATTGACCAAACAACAAGAAACCAAAGGGAAATGACAAGTTTAATCATTTTCCCAAGTTTCCACCTCGGGTGAGTTCCCAACCGGATAAAAATGAAGATTTCCAGGGAAATGACTACCAGGTGCAAGTAAGATGCAATTATAGCTTATAAAATAGACCCACACAAGCAACAAACCCAAACCCAAACCCAAAGGGCATACCACGCCACTTAATAGGGAAACCAAAGGACAGTTGTAATATTTGTTTTCAGACCCGGGGTTGGCTAGAAACATTATCAGAAACAGGGCTAGAGTCTTTACTTTTTAAAGTAAGGTTTGCAAATTGGAAATCCAATCTATCATGACTAGCTGTTCGCCGGTTACTTTGTGGCGGCTGCCGCGATTGTGGTGCCGCTGGTGGTTGCTGCTGCTGCTGCTGCTGATACAAGGCTCGTAGTCTTCCGATCTCTTTCTCCAAAATTTCATGCTCCACTGTGAAAATAACTTGTTTAGCTTCCATATGTAAACAATTCTACTTGCATTGATAAGATAACAATAAACAGTTACTCTTCTAACTCAAAAAGCAGGTAAGTTAAAGCCTGCAGGTTTGCTCCTGGTATTTCATATTAAAAGTGGGAAAACGGGCAACTCAGGCAGGTAAAGGTTTGAGTAACAAGTTAACTGGGGTCGAGGCTAAAATGGGTAGTCTATTTGTACAGGATGAAACAGGGTGGTCTAGCACAAAGCACTTTTAGTCCAAAATCTTTAACTTTTTATTTATCATTAGTGCGTCAAATATTGTTACAAAAGTTACAACTTTTCAAAATTTATTTTTCGAATGAAATAATTTTAGTGGTTTCATGCAATCGAATACATTCTGTGTGACTTTCAATCTCTTTGACTCATTTCCTTTCAGCTAAGTCGTTTTTACCTGATTTAACCATTGGATATCAAGATTACCTTTTGATCCATCCATAAGAAATGGGCAATGCTGCCATCTCTATTTGTGGGTTGTATCAGAGATTTAATTGACTTTTAAACCTCAGATTTTTCTAACAAACTGATGGGTTGCCTTACTCATGTTTGGAACTAGACAGTCTCATAGCAGCCCTCTTAAAAGGCAATATATAGGTAGATTAGAAAGTAATGATTAAAAGAAAAGAATAGAATAAAGAAATTCCAGGCTCGACCCGTCAACCTGCTAACACAACCCGTTTAACACCCCTACCTATGTGTGCAGTATGAACTGTGAACATAATATCAATACACATACGCATATCATACTATTTCTTGTATAAGTATTTTTAAATATTTATCATCAGCATGTTCATCATCAAAGTTTAGTCCAGCTTGAGTTATGAGGGCAACAAATAACTTCTCTAAGAACAATATATCCTCGATTCCTCTTGTTTATCAGACTTTTCCTAGTAACCACAGAAACTTTTCCAATAAGCATGATCAAGTTATTTATTTGTTTTTCCTATTTATCAGTTTTTATTCCCGCCGGAGGTTCTTAAATAAAAAAAAGTTTGATTCATCAACTTACTCCATCAAATGTGTATTATTCTTACCTGCTTAACAGGAAGTATCTTAAACTTATAATATACTTACAAATCTAGATAACAGAAGTAATAGACTGATAGGCATAAGTAGCAAAGAACAAGCCAAAATGAATAACCATCACATGTAATAGAAACTTACAATGCTTTATTAGTTGTTCCCGAGCCAAATTCTCCAACTGCTGTTTGAGTGCTTTGTTCTCCACTCCCAGTATAAGACTTTGCTGGTTCAGAAACTCCAGTTGGGCTGAAGCCTCAAAACCTTCTGCCTGTAATCACAGCAAGATGCAAGATCACTTTTAGCGGGTTTGCACAATCATTCCACCCGATAATACCAAATGACAAACTGATATGTTCTTGATTTGGTTTGGAGCCAGGACCAGAACCAAACCGATTTTCCTATACATTTTATTTTACAAACTAGAAACATTGTTTTAAATTTATTGAAAAGTCCAAGTTTGTATTTGGTTTACGGTTTGGTTTGGGATCAAACCAGTTCTAAACAAACCAGACCTATTTGAAGCAGTCAGGTTCTTGGTTTTGTTATTGTCTGGTGTCATCTAAACAAACACGCCTATTTAACACAAATTCACAAAAGATTTTGTCAAGTTCTAAGCTACCTGTAAAGCCTGTACATTCCTCTCTAGCTCGGCTATATACTGAAGCTTCCGCACCCGCGAACGTTGAGCAAATTGCCTGTATCACACAGCTCTTAGATTTCTAAATACACTAATAGCTTTAAATGCTTATGATGTTTAAAAAATCCAGATAATACCACATAACTTTTAGTCTTTTACTATAAAGTTGACAACTAATATTAAAACTAACAGTTGACATTTCAAAACCGTACAAGAATTGTTCAACTATTAGAGTATAACATGTCATATTGGTGTGTGTAATGCTACCAAACCCTAAAACATGAGCAGTATTTTTGAACTGATTTCTTTTTGAGGTAAACAAAGGATTCTTTGTGGGTCACGTATCCATTCTCGCATGCAGCCACCCACAACAACTTCTAATTAAGGTGCTATATCATGCATTCTACAATTGAAGAAGCTTTGCATTTAAGAAACTTCGGACATGGTTATCTACTAGACTATTATTTTAACTAGCTTACTCAGTTTATCCTAAAATGGTAAAAAGTGGCAAGAAAAGGAACAAATAAACTGTAGAAGGAAAAAAACAAATGAAGAGCATCCTTACTGCTTAGCATGCTTTGTATCTGTTTCTGATGCAGAAGTCTTGTTATTAGAGAAATCATTCCTTTCAGAATTAGCTTTCACATCATGAGGGCGAGCTTCACCTGAATCTTGTGGGCCCGATTCAGCTGCATCTTGCTTTTCACTAGCAGTTGAAGCAATTCCACTAAGCTTTTGTGTAGCACCCAAAGATGCTGATCGTTGCAGAACCAAGTTGTCATCTTTTGGTGAATCCCATCCTCGGCTTCTATTTTTCATTACAGCATTCGGGTCCGCAAAAACCGGCTTATTTCGAGCACCATTATAAAGAAAATCTTGAGATCCCCATGAAGGATTAGAACTCAAGTTCCTCACTTGGTGTTCATTTCTCACCGCATATTCTGTATTAGCTGCATTGGCTGCTTCCAAGTACGTAAAAGAGTCACTCGACGAGCGTCTGTGGCCTCTTTGCACAGGCGTTTCCTGCTCATTTAGAAGCTCATCAAGCCAAGAAGGCTGCTCTTCAATCACAAGGCTTTCAGATGACGCCCGATGATGGTGCAAATGATTCCCACCCCCGTATTTAGGTATTCTCTTTTGCCCAATCGCAGAAGTTGAAATATAATCAGCATAAGAAGGAGCTATGCTTGGAAATGGACATTTAGGGGGAAGTAAAGAGTTCCTTCCATTGTACATCATATTTCTTCCAGTTGATGCCCCTCTGGAGTTTGCCATAACTGAATCACAACCACTGTCAAACACAAAAACCGATCAAGAACACAAACCCTAACTGCACCCTTTATCACAACACATCCAAATCGAACTTATTGACAATCAAACCACTCATACCATCTACAATCAAACCACTCATACCATCTACAATCAAACCCAGAAAACACCTAAGAAATCATGTAAAAGTCGCTTCTACTTCAATTACATTATCTCAAATCATATGATAATCAAGTTCAAACAAAGCAAAAAAATGGAACAATTGACGATGAAACAAGGGTTGAATCGACGATTACCTTAATGAAAAGCAGTGATCAACGTTGAATGCAATGTGATTGACATGAGGAAGAAGAATTAGTTGTTGGTGATTGAGGTTTCCATTATTAGGGTTTTTTCGTCATGGTGATGGAAGAACACTTTTTATCAATATATTTTGGTGTTGTGGTGTCTTTCGAATCTTTTCGTTTGTTCGTTGACGTGGCTCGGGTTGTTAGTTGATGAATAAGGTTCGACTTTTGAGTTTTGAGCCCATATTCTCATATTTTCATATTGCTTTTATTATTATTCTATAATAATAATAATAATAATAATAATATAATAATTAGATTTCAAAAGATTCTCATTGGATGTAAGAGTGTAAATAAGCCGGTTGGTTGTAGATTTCAGATATCATGTATGACAGATAAAAATGAGCTTATTCATTACTAGTTTAATGATTGTTATATCAATAAACAGTAACTATTATGCTAAATTGACTTATATTACACAGGTAAATAAATTGTAAGGTTTTTTTTAACATTATTAGAAGTAAATTATTACAAGTAAAGTTGTTAAACAACTCTATATAATACATATTTTCTAAGATAGTGTTGTTGAACTTCGTATATTCTTTCCAATTTAAACCTTAAAGTATCCTAACTTATTTAAAAAACCGTTTGGAAATTTTTAATCGAACTAACCATTTATATGTATTTTTTGTTGAAGATTATCATAATTTGTCAAAAGAAAAACTTTTGTTATTTTTTAATCAATCGGGTTCTCTAGCTTCAGGCGATAAACACCCACACACAACTCATAATTAGTGATTCTTCTACCCTTAGTTGCCTCAAATCTGCATATACACTATGTATGTTATACTTAGGATTTCATATACACTATGTATGTTACACTTAGGATTTCATATACACTATGTATGTTACACTTAGGATTTCATATACACTATGTATGTTACACTTAGGATTTCATATACACTATGTATGTTACACTTAGGATTTCATATACACTATGTATGTTACACTTAGGATTTATGTTTAGCAAGTCCAAGTAAATGAAATAGACACATAAACTTGACAACATGTTGTTAGAACACAAAGTGATCATGTTACATTTTGTACATGTACTTAGTTTCAAGCAAGTTCATGTAATCTATGAAATAAATGATGGATTACATCAAAACACTATATTGGTGATATACTATGCCTAAAGTCAACGAACATAAATTATACAGCTCCAACATTATGATTCTATGCTGCAAAAACCTTTACAAATAACACCTAATGCACATATAACACAATAAAAAGTTAAATGCAATATATTATATATCCTAATATGTGACATCTAACAAATGAGACAAATTAAATAGCAAAGGATCAAAAAGTCATTTCCTTTCTTTCTTCCCTAATCCACGGGCCGAATGCGCACACACATTTTTCCTTTCGTTTTATCTTTCGGTCTATATTATGCGAGTTAACACGCCACAACATGCGTGAATGGTGCATGTTTTACGCTTATTTTTCTCATTTAGCACTCCATTGCAATGCGTTGGTCCAAGATCGACTATCCACATATGTTTCAAGGGAAACCAAATGCAGATGGGGAAGAAGATACAAACTATGAGGTGGGAGAGAAATTCATAACATATTTGAGTTATTTTTTTTTTTGAACGGACAACAAACAATTTTTAAATCCGGTCATCAGGGTAAACTCAATGGCGAAAGGTCACCCACGCCCGCGAACACAGACAGCGTTGGTGACCTGGCTCCCCCACTATTTCAAGGGAAACCCACCACCTAAAGGTTCACTGTGATAAAATCCTTGACCCACTAGAAGCATATTGCATTAATGAGACTACAACCCATAACCTTCACTTTGTAAAGTCATAAATTGTCTCATTTTAAACCAGTTGATCTAGGATTCTTGAGATAATTCATGTCCCGCATAAACACTCTCTTCCTCGTTATATAGATAATGGAACAATTAATTAAATATGTGATGATCTGGCTTTCATAGCACACAATCCTTTAATTTCATTGGTAACCAGAAAGTTTCACCGCGCGATGCGGCGATAGTCTTGTAAATACATAAATAAGTGAAGGAGGTGGTTTGCTAAATGCTAATTAACAAAACTTGTATGATAGAGATTATAGAAGACTTTCTAAATGAGAATGAGTATTATTTTTCATTAATATCTTTCAACATATTAAAGTCTAGGTGATATGATTATATTATAAAACTATTTGCTATAATACATAAATTAAATCCTATAATTGCACATATTCATAACAAAAGCATGCCCAAACCAATTACATAAGCACCAACACCAATGCTATTTTGCAGCACTGAAACAGAGAACTTAATTAAACATTAGGTATTTAGAAGATTCATGGTAATTATAAAGTTAAAACAATAAAACAGAGGCCCCTACTTGGACAAAATACAATAAAAGTTTTACGTCATTTCCATTGTGTTTCACTTTGTAAAATAATTAAACAATTATCCTATATATAAAATTACAACTTCATCAACAGTTGATTTTGTTTTGTTCATTAATGTATTAAATAAGACTAAAACACTATATTACTAAGACACTGATCTATTAGTTTTGAATTAAAGTTTTATCAAGCTGTAAGCATATAAATACACATTAGATAAGTTTCGACCCATTCAACTCACACGATCTGTTTCATGATTGTGAAACCTATAAACATGGTTAAGAATCATTATTGCTTAAGAATTTATATCTTAACATAAATCAATCTTAAAGTTGAAATTCAAACCTCTTCGTACCAAAAACCACATTTATATTTCAAAAGTGACTTTAATCACATAAAGTCTCTACGCAATAAAAACACCTTAAAAATGAAAATGTTAAGCAAAAACAAACCTTATCAGCCAACATTTGTTATAGAGCCCTCATCATTTGCGCTCCGGCTAAATGCGCAACAAAGTGAATAGGATGATTTTCGTTTCATTGATGGTAGTACCTGATAAACAATAAAGCAAATATTATTGATTTGGTTTGAAATCCTTTAGAATATATACTCAAAACCAAATATTTACATTTAATTATGAAATTTGTTTACGAATATGAGGAAGTTTTACGAACCGTAGAAAACAATATGATGTCTAGAATGCCCAAAAGCCTTGTGTGTTGCACCCTAATACGATTCAAAGAACATCAAAAAGCAAATTTCATGAAGTTTTACAATCTTTCAATGCCTGAAAGATTCCCAAGTTCCTAAGGAATTATTTTAGACATTATATTATTATTTATTTACGGTTCTAGTGAAAATAGAACTGAAACCTATACATAAGTTAAATTCACAATTGATTTTAGAATAATGAAATAGCTGACGAATAGAAATTTACAAAGATTGCAATGCTTGATGTTCATAATGTGTAGGCAACTCATAATTTACTAATAGCTTGTAGAATTGTTATATTAGGAATGAAGAAAGCAAACGAAATGCAGTGAAATTATAATTGTAGCCTCTGGGTACTATTTATACTCCATCTCTATTCATTCCCCATCTTTATTAATAACAGAGTAATACCTTTGTTCGATCACTTCTCCTTAGTTGAGTTTGCGCATTGATTGTGACAATTCACTTGGGCTTGCATTTTGGGCTAATTCCTTAACAATAACTTTACCATTTCGATTTCGAATGCGTATCATTTTAACAACATTTTGATGCCATTAAACAACATGCTTTTTGTCATAATTTTAAAAATTATGGTTTTAAATTTCAAATCTATATAAAATATAAGCCATTTTCTTAATTTTTTTTAATTTATATAAATAATTTAAATATCATAATATTCATGATGTTATTTCTATGCTAACAAGACAACTTATTTGAAATCTTACTTCTAAATAAGTTACGAAAACAAGTAAAAGTTTAAAACACTTCAAATAAACTAGGTTTGAAAAAAAATCAAAAAGTCATAAAAGAATACAGGTAGGATGGTTGTATACAGCTCATTATGGCACGATTAAACTAATGTGACTTAATTTTAACAATTACGGGTTGTATGGTACAATACAACCTGAATGTTTTCTAGTGATTAAGGTGTCTCTAAAACACCAGTGGATGTCTCTATATCATGGCTTTTTAGACTATTGAGTTGGAGTTTTTTGACATGTAAATAACTTTCTTTTGTTGTTGATCATCTGAATATGTGCTAATACTATATTGAAGGTGAAAAAGGTAAAGAATATACTTTTTTTGTTATCTTATTAGCTATTTGGCAACTTCTAAATAACTAAGTGTTGAATTAATAAAAGATCTGAATCATTAAGTGTTGAACCATTAAAAGGTCTGAACCATTAAAAGGTTTGAACCAGTAAAAGATTTGAACCATTAAATGCTAGTATATCATTTAACTATTTAAAAACAAATATCTAACCAAATCAGATAATATATCTTAATCATTCAGCATAAAACCTCTTAACCATTCAACATTAGTATAATGCTTAACCATTTAGAGGTAAGCATCTTAACCATTCAAACATATGCTCACGAAACAAACAGTCTGGACCATTAAATGCTGAAGCATTCAAACATCTGGACTATTAAAAGGCTGCCAAACAACCCCTTACCCTCGTTACCATCGTTGTGGCAAGAGGTGTGAAACTGCTTTAACCAAGATAATATCCTACTTATATATAAATCAATTTGCTTAAATCATTAATATCCTACTTATATGATCTAATTTTTATAACAATAGAAGAAACTTCAGGTTTGAAACTGCTTTAACCAAGAGAGTAACCAACTTGAAGTAGCAGGTCATAGCAATATACTCTTAAACAACACAGATCAAACTACAAACCAAAGCCTAGGCAACAAAACTATGATCAACTGCCAGATACGGGGATGGGCTTCACAGCGGTTTGAATCCTTCGAAACGCCACCTTCACTCGTTCCTTCAGACCCTCGTTTTCACTCTCCACGTCCCCTTTTTGTTTATCAAGATACGCCACGTTTTCATCCACGCTTATCACCAACCTTCCATCTTCCCCATACTTGACATTCCCAAACAGATTCAATAACAGAGCATGCACTATCTTCTCACTTTTCTTCTGTTCTTCCACTGCTTCATCTTTTGCTTCTTCCACCACTTTAGGCATTTCGCGGCTCGCGTTCAACACCAAAGCCACAATAGAATCCGACACCATGTCGCTGATCGGGTCAGCTGTCCACTGCAACGAGAGATGATTCTCTGAATCTTGTCTCACGGTTACACGTTCATGGACCCGCATGGTCAAAACCCCGGATTCCTCCTCTGTTGAAGACTCAACACTTTCGTAAATCTGTTTCAGTCTATGTTTTATTACACCAAATGCACCGGAATATGGGATGGTTATCCTTTGGGTTACATTAGCAGTAGAAAGTTGTGAAAAGATGTGAAGGTCATCAGGTGCAATGATCTGGTATGAGAACCCTTTTCTAACTAATAACCCGCTTACATTTTCTCCATTATCCGGGGTTCGTTCAGCCAACTTCCCGATCGTTTTTGCCATTTTCTCAACATTGAATGGCATTTCAACAGACTGGCAATTTTTCGGAGTGTAGAGTTTAGTGTTACGGTCTGTGAAATGTGATGCAAGCTTTTGTTTGAGCCGGCCCATTTCATTGGCTTCACCATGAACAAGAATTATATTTGGGGGCATAAGTTCTTCAAGAAAATTTGTCGTTTGAGCAGAGTCAGCATGAGCCGAGAATGAAATGTAGTGCACCTGCATGTTGAGTGGTGCGGTTAATCCGTTCATAAGAGTCACCTCTTTAGGCTCGTTAATTATTGTTTTTGCTAATGTACCTTCAACGACATAACCAGGTATGAGACAAGCATTTTTCTTCTCGGTACACCACTTGTCAAATAACTGTCTAGATAACCCACTTTGAAGACTACCCGGGCTAGCCATCACCACTGAGGGTCCCACATCGTTAAACTCATCGATACTTTTTAGAGGTGAAATATGCTTAAAATCAAACGGGTTTGAACTTGCAAATTGGTTGCGGATCCTTTCGTTCATTGCATTTATGTAAGTTTGATAAACAGCCATGCAACGTTTTGCGAGCGGGGACGCGTAATATATCGGGACGTTGTGCAACTCAGGGTGGTTCGACCAGTATTCGTCAAGGATTAAGAGCAATTCCTGAGCACGGCCAAGGGCAAAAGCAGGAATTAAGACACGGCCTCCTTGGGATACGGTTGAATGGATGACATCTGTGAACCGTTTCTCTCGTATGTGTCTTGGTTGGTGAAGTTGAACTCCATAAGTTGCCTCGATTATGCATACATCTGGGGAAAATTGAGGTAGCTCAGCGGCTCGAAGATGACGGTCCTCCTCACGTGAGTAATCGCCCGTGTAAAGTACACGAACACCGGCTATGTCTACCATGAACATGGCTGCACCAAGGACATGACCTGCTGTGTAACACCAGAAGCGTATGCCGTTGACTTCTAGGGTCTGATGAAAGTCAATTACCTGCACAAGATGACCACCAAATTACATAAGATAGTCTTACAAGTCAATTTATTTAATGTCATAATGCATGGCTTGAGGCAGCTCGTCATCAGAACAACATACTCTAATCTTCATTTAATATGCCAAGAAAACAAGTACAAATATGACAATAAAAGTAAATAACCTCTGAAACTCCAAACCCCAACTAAGATTTTCATAATATATGAATAGTACACAGGCCATGATGGAATCTAGAAATAAATTAAAATTTGTTTTACAAATCCTTAGGCACAAGCACAAACCAGATAAAGAATGGAATATCATGAGAGTTAGGATGAGGACTGGAAGCGATTTGGATTTAGACTCATAGAAGGTTGAAGCTTTTTTTATGATTATTGATATGCAGATAAGATTTAGTCCTTGGTGTAAACTTCTTAAATCACAGTGCTATAGAGAATTACAAAGTATAATTAGTAAAAACATCATGTTGTAAATAAGGTTCTGTTGTGACGGACAAGTTTGGTATAGAGTTGGTTAGTGTTCTAGTAAAGGACACTTCATGGTAAGTTCTAAAAATAGAGTGGTAAGCAAGGTAATTAAAAGTGAGGGGACTAAGGCAAGGGCCTAAGTGAAGTAAGCCAATTAAATCTTGAAGATAACGTATAGGACATTTAACATAAAAAGTAAAAACAAGAAGCAAAATGGAATATGACGAAATAAAAACATAGATACTCTATATCCTAATAGTAAATAGCTCATATACCAAGAGAACTATTAATTACACAAATCTCAGAAGAGAATTTACTTTGTTCTTAAGTTATCCTGACACACTAATCCTATAATGTGCACCACATGGTCCACATCATCTTGAAATACGTTTTAGAAAAGTGCAAGGCACATAAAGGCGATAGGGTCCCCAAAGCCAAGGCAGAGACCAAAGGCAAAGGCACGCATCACGTACGCAAGGCGCACTTTTACCAGAAATAATAACAATAATAAAAAAAGAATAGTTCTCAATTTAACACTGATTAGTAAAGTATCAAACAATGAATTCAAGTTTAACTTGAACTCAGCTGAATCAAGGGATTTCTAAATGCTTCCTAAAATCAAAGAATTTCTATATCTCAATCAGTAATGGGATTTCTAGGATCTAAGAGATTTCTATACATATATGACTCTGTATTATGTCATACCACAAATATGTAATTAATACCATAAGAGTAAAATTTTCACAGATATAAATACAAATATGTGTTGTTAGTAAAAAATGCCACAACCTCTAGACCACTGCTTGCCTATAGAGGTTTTGTTAATAAAGTTGTGTGAGGCGACTCTTCGTGCCTTAGCGCCTAGGTGACCACCTTTAACTACCTTGATGATACAGATTGCACAATTATTATCATTCCTACATATGATTGAGTAAGCATGCTTTTCAAGACACTTGGTCTACCTCTCAAAAGATACCAACATCAAAAGGAATGAGCTTATCACTCACACATAGATCTTTCACCAATTCATGAACTTATTTATTATTAGTTTGATCGAATTTGTGTTCATTACCAATATATTTTGGGCCAGCATGTAACAACTACAATGATGCTCAAATTATTTAAATAATAAGCATGTTTCCTAAGGAATTCAGAGCAACATGATTCAAGGTATAAGTAAACATAGTAACTATGATTGGAACAAACCTCAATTTTATCCATGGAACGTAGAATGTCCTGCTCATCAAATAACATGTCTTCAATTGAAACTTTGCTCACTTTCACAAAATCTGACAAAAGCAACTTGTAAATAGCCTTTGTTGCATGAGTCATGAATACCCTTCCTTGAAGGTAGTCTGAAAAGCAAGACATTGCACTCAGCTAATATCTAACCATAACAAAACTATAACAAAGTGAGATAACATAAGATACCAAAGCTCGATATAAGTAACTAAACCTTTTCCAGAAAATAGGGAAGGGATGCAGCATGATCCAAGTGAAAACTACACAAAATTATTACATAAAGTTAATACGCAACTCTTTTTCTGAAATAAAAAATTATAACTCCACTTACTGAGTAATGAGAAGAACATCTATGGTGGAGGGGTCGATTTCGTCAAAGTAAGGTAAGGCAGCCATGCCCGAAAAACCAGGATGAATTCCACAATCAAACTATGAACATCCAAAATCAAGATATGCAAATCACAAAATACGAACAACATCATACAACAAGATAACTAAATATGATGATATTTACCATGATAGTTTTCCCTTTGAAGGTCATGAATACACAAGATCTTCCAACCTCACTTCCAGCCCCTAATGGGGTTATAGTCATTACATCTGATTCTCTAGTCAGAGTCGAATCACGCCTCTTTAATGATGATGAAGATTGTTGTGGCCCCGTTGAAGCCATTTTATGGACGTACTTTGCTACGGAAGTAAACTAATTGAAATCCTTGTAAATCACCAAACCAATGCGCTAGTTAGTGTTTAAAAATTACTACAACAAGCTCTTATGCCCGCACGTTAGTGCGCAAGCTTTGCTAGTTTCTATATTGTTGTTACAAAGTATCATTAGTTCATTTCATCTAACTGTTATCATAGTTATCAATAGCGAATAGCGCTAAACAGTGACAAGCCACCTATATGCTACGTAGCGAATAGCGATAAATAGCGCCCGCTATTTCTTGTTTCGCGATAAGGTAGTAGAAGCTTTAAGAAATGTTTTACATTCAATAAATAAGCATGTTTAGCTATAAAGTAGTAGAATATATAAGCAAACACCAACAAATTAGCTAAAATACTCTATTTGTGTCAATTTTATAGTAATAAAGAACAAAAAAATAAATAAAAATACTGCAACTCCTCGCTATATACCGCTATATACCGCTATATACCATATAGCAGCCCTTGACCTAGACGCGACATAGCGCGCAATCACGACCGCTATGGTCGCTATTGACAACGGGACTGTTATGACAATAGATTCAAGAGACAAATCGGAAATACGTAGGTTTTTGTGATATTGACCTATCACAGGCCAAGTAAACAGAGAAAAATAAACACAACAATTGAATGTATTATAGCAATAATTAAACATATAAATTGCACTAGTGAGAACAAACAAAAATGGGCTGATGGATTTTATATTTCATAGCTGCATAGTTGTATCATATTCAACATAAAGATTAAATAGTTAATAAATATAGGCCGGTTTATTTCTTTATGGCAGCCTCCATTAATGTTGGGTTTGTGATGATAATTTAAGCAAGAAGCTAAAAAACATATGTATTATGATGAGAAAACAGAGAAACAGTTTGCAATGACATACATGTATTCTTATATACATACAAGAATGCATAGATACATATATACAATGTGTAGATCAAATTGTTTTACATGTATATGATCACATAATATGGTTATAGAATAGACTAAAATTTGATGACTGGTGGCCTTGAATGAGATCCTTGTAGAATAGTGACCCAGTTAACCAGCAGCAGCAAACAGAAAAAACTCTGCACAATTAATTTAATAGAGATATTGGGTCTAACCAGATAGAATGAGTTGTGAGGGTATGATTTAAATTGTCTGGTAATAGAAGCTGCTCCGTGGCTCAAGAAAATGACACAAAGGATCTTGTTTTCGTGTTTGTTTCATTATCAAATAAAGCCCAAGGAAACTGAAGACACATTTGAGCAATATAAGCTTTAATTCTGATTCATTTCATTAGCAATTGATCACCACATGATCTCATGTTTGACATCATTCATAAAGATTAAAATAACAAAAAGAGAGAATTATTTTGTCATAACCTCTAGTTGCATTAGGCAGCTATACAGTTTCTGGAAGGTCTAACTAACATTTCTTCATCAACTTAAAAAACAGTGGAAATAAAGGGGTGAGTTGCAAGCAGACGGTGTTAGGGACGGATCCGGAGAGTGGCAATACGTATCCGGGTGTTGTTAATGTTTGTTGTTGCTATCAGATAGACAATAAACAAACAAAAGTGAAGGTAATTCACCAATAATCAACCACCTTTTGTTAGTAACCTATATAGACCTGTTATGGCTGATTAATTTTGTATGTGTTTATGGTATTACATCAAGGAATTACTACTAAAGTAAATGCTAACCTTAAGAGCACAGTAGGTGGGCCTTTAGTAGAAGCAGAGGTCGATTCTTTCTAGCAACAAAGGTCCTGAAAATATGTATAGTATCAATCAGATAATATAAGACACATGAGAACCATATAAAGAAGAAAACCCATTTCATGCTTCATTTACCAAGGAAAGGGCCTTTGTACCCTCAAAGTGTAGTAAAATACAAAGACAATGTGATTAACAATCCGAATCTTTGAAAAAAAGATTCAATAGGCCATATGCATAAGAAATATTCAATGAATGACTTTCTACTTGTTTGACCCATTCCCTTTTGAACAACATTTCAAATGAAGCAAAAGACCATCTTTGTCGACTCAAATAGTCAAGTATCAGGTGCAAATAATAAGGTAAAGTGAAGAGATTACAATGCCCTAATATCAGAACCAAAGGTATGGATTTAGGTTTTAGAACAACCAAATTTGTGCTTAAGGGAATACATAGGAACAACAAATCTATGTAATGCTTGCTAACGCTGCATCTATTAGTTACGATGACCTACAGAATCACAAACATCTAATGTTCTCTGTGATTGACTATATAGTTCATGAGTTACTCATTGATGACTATAGACTTCACACAGCATTAGAATCACCTCGTGTTAATGATAATATGAAATCAAAAACATACCAGCAAACATGAATCGATGCTTGATGATGATGATGATGATTGGCGATGATTCCAGCCTTCAATGGCTGATGACGATAACGAGTGAAGAGGATGACATGAGGGAAACGATCAAGTGATCAGCTATATTATTTAGGGCTAGGGAGTTTGGGGTAAAATAATTTAGGTTTCAAAATATTTACGTATCGGTTTTAATTAACCCGTGTATTTTAAAAGTAAATAAACAAAATATTAAATAAAATAAAAAAATATTACTTATAAACAATATATTAATATATGGTATGATTGAATTACTTATAATTAATAATTATAAGTAATAAAATAATAATATAAATCTTTTAATTTTTTCTATTTTTTTCAAAGATAAAGTAAACATTTTGTTTCGAAATAACGGTTTAAAATTTTTCTTTGCTGTAACGTCCTAGTTTAAATCTTTTTTATAAAATTTTACTTTAAAAAACTCAATTTTAAATATTACGTAAAAGTAGTTTTATTTTTTAGAAAATACTTTTTATAAAAGAAACTATTTCTATAGATATAACATTATAGAAAAATCCCTTTTTTAATTTACTAAAATCCTAGTTATAATGTAAAAAGGAATAAATAATATTATTAGTAATTAATATAGTTATTTAATACGAGAGAGAAACAGAAAAAGTATAATAAGAAATGAATATGATTTTGACACGTGACACTTCTATTTACTCTTTTATTATAGTGTGAAGATTAAATTTAAAAAACTTTTGAACCGGAACCGTAATTAAAATAAACTTTTGAGTAAATCACCATCACCATCACCATCACCATCACCATCATCACCATCACCATCATCATCACCATCATCACCATCATCATCACCATCATCATCATCATCTTCACCATCAGTGTCACCATCACTGTCATCATCATCATTAGCATTAGCATTATCATCAGCATCAGCATCATCATCACCAACACCATCACCATCACCCATCACCCATCATCATCATCATCAGCATCATCATCATCATCATCACCGACCAACAATGCCGTTATTGACATGTTTGAACCTAAAACAATTAGGGGTCGTTTGATATGCATGAATTCAATGGAAGACTTGGAATCTGAATTCCATTGGTCATTATGTTTGATTGGTAGGAATTCTATGAAATTGGAATTTGAATTCTATTTTCAACGTGTTTGGTTGAGAAATGAATTGGAATTGAAATTAATTCCCTTAAATTCCTTCAAATAAAGGATTTCAAAATCTTTTCAAATATTGAAGGATTTCAAATTTCACCGACTCCCACCTCCATCACCAACGCCACACAACCCCGACGCAGACTACAACCACACACTGTTTGCTATGACCGCCGATCGTCGTCGCTGAACCGTGTCTCGACGACGGGCATTGTTGCTCGGTGGTGGCAGTGGGATATGGTCGGTTTTCGGCAACGGGCGTGGTTGGTGGTTGTAAGGCCCCGTTCCCGGAACACTCACAGTTGGTCAATCATCGCACATAAAACATAAATCATTCATTTACATTTTCTAAAATACTACAATGGAATCACTTAACTAAAACCATTTCATATGTTAATAATCGCTTTTGCAAAATAATTGCAGGATCGGTGTTTGTCACTTAAACACAAAGGTTTTCTCTCAAACTCACCTAGAATCACACTCGGGTAAGAATCAATAAGAGTTGATCACAATATGAAAAGTAACTAAGAACACAGAAAGATAATTTCCAAGATACTTTTATATATTGATTCTCAACTCAAGATACAAAAACTCTTACAAGCAGATGATAATCTTACCTCTATGAGTTACAAGGAGAACCTATATATAATACTATCTACAGGCGGATATACTTTGATACCAGCTGGGATCCTTTAGGTAAAGCCTATACTACAAGACTATAGTTAAGGTATCTCGGATAAAGTCTTATCTGAGATTTGGTAGTCAGGACATGTCCCTGAATTACCTTTTGTTACCAACTAAAGTTGGCAACTATACTATCATGAAAAGGTAAACAGTGGAATAAAGTATGGTCAACAACATGGTTCTTTAGGAAGAAGCCATGCTGTATTAGAAGTCTGCAGTGGAGTGTCAGAGACCATACTTGTGTCCACTGGTTATAGCAGTGTCTTCCGAAGGTTAAATGGCTTCGGAAGAGTAAGTACTTCCGAAGCACTTTATACTTCGGAAGAGGCTGCTTCTTCCAAGGCTTGGAGACTTCTTCTTTTCATCATACTTCGGAAGTGTTCTTTACTTTATTCTTCTAAGTCTTGAACTTCGGAAGTACTGCTGAGTCATGGTCTCACCTGTTTTGAAGGTGAAGTTTTCAAACTGCTGCTTCAGGAGATCCTTCTTATTCTCCTTGGCTTCAAAAGAACCCTCATACATTTGTCTGTCTCCTTGTTCTTCCCTGATGTGGTGCTGAGAAGCTTGTACAGGTCCTTGGTAGACAGGAAATCCAGTCTGTCACCTTGGATAACATGTACCCTTTGTTGTTGCCCTCTGAAAAGAGTTAGTTGATGGGAACTCTAATCATATTCCCATCGAGCTATAGGTTCCAATTCAGGACCTTCCACCATCTGTAGAAAGGCAACACCTTTGGTAGGAGATCTTTCCTTGTCTTCCTGTCTTCTCAACTTCAACTCTTCTTCAATCTTTGCTTTTGCAGTTAGCTCAGCTAAATGAAGACTGCTGAGATGATTCTGACGAGTGCAGCAGTTTCAGAGTTGGAGGGGTTGGAGAATGGCTTCTCTGCTAACTCAGCGATGTCGAATCTTTGGAGTGTAACAAAGAGGTTGCATTGAGTCTGTTGACTTCACCATTCTCTCTTTCCACAACAAAGTTGTGAGAAGGTTCATCGAACCTCCACTGGATTATCTTCCTTCTAGGCACAAGAGTCTGACTAGGAATCTTGTCCTCTTTTCTTGTATCCAGCAGAGTCACCAGTTTCCTTCTGAGCTTCTTTTCTTCCTCATTTAAAGAGTCTGAATTGAGGTCCAAAAGTCTTGCAGCCTGGTCCAAAGTTCCTCTAGGTGAATCAAGGAATCTGTCTCTTGTGAGGGAACTTGAATATCCGTCTACATAGGTAATGTTAACGGAGTCTTCTACACAGGAGACTTCGCTCAAAGTAGTACAATTAGTGAGCTTCATCTTGATTGCCTTAAACTCCTTAAGGGAGAGATGTTGAGAAGGCTGAAGGGAATGTTTGGATGGTAATTGGGTAGGTTTAGGTTCAGAGGTTCTGGCTAGTGTTTTGGGTTGGATAATGGGAAGTTTGGTGTTTGAGGTGAGGGAGTAGTAGAAGGTAGTGATGTGGGTTCAGGGGTGAAAGGTTTAGGTTTAATGGTGAATGGTGAGGGTGAAGGTTCAGGTTGTGGTTGGGTAGAAGCAGTGAAGGTCGTCCCTTTTACCCTTCTATACATCTCTTTCCTTTTCCCCATCCGGATGTCAGCCTTAATTTCACTGACAATCCGTTGGAGTGTCCTTTCAGACATAGGACCCACCTGTCTACCAGAGAAGCCATGAGCCCGAAGATAGTCCTTCATCCAGGCTTTCTCAGTAAGCTTCTTGGAGGCAGTGACCCTAGCCTCTTCTTCTTTCTTGTTCTTCTCTCTGGCCTTTTCTTTTGCAGCCTTCTTCCTTTCTTTCTCCATTTGATCCTGCTCTTTGTTGTAGAGCCATAGGATCGTATCATCGTTGTGTGGAGAGAGTTCTTGAAGATCAAAGCCTCTGGAGAGTAGGAAGTTTATCCTGTCTCTCCTCAGCTGCAATTCAGCCTCCTTCTGTTTCTTTTCCTTTACCTCTAAGGCCACACTGGCTTCTTCTTCAAGTCTCAGCCTGGTTGCCTTCTCCAGATCCACCAACTCCTCTAATAGTAGCAAGAGTGTTTCTTTATTGGCAGTTCCCATTTCAATGAGCTGGTTAATGATCTGCTCTTTTCTTTTATTGATGACAACCTCCTGATTGGGAGCAGTTATTTTTGTGCTGGCAGCTAGCAACTTCTGAGTTTTAAGTCTTCTTTTCTTCTTAAGTTTCTCAATCTTCTCCTCTTCCTGAAGCTCTTCCGTAGTCATCTTCCTTTTCCTTTATCCTTTGAAGATCCTGACTGAGGTGGTTCTTGGAGAGAGGTTTCTGATTGTGAGAGAGTTAGAGATTGTGTCTGAGATAGAGGTGCAATTGGAAAGTCCTCATTGCTCATTTCAGATGCCATTTCCAGGATAACATCTATGATGATCAGTTCCTCGGACATTTTTAACAGTCCTTCCGCAGCTTCCATTTCAGCTTCGGAAGATTCAGCTTGTTCTTCCGAGGCTTTAACTTCAGCTTTGGAAGTTAAATGAGATGCAGATTCTGTCCCAACTGTTTCAGTCGTTGGGCCATCAGTTCCTATTTCCCCTTCGAATTGAATTTTAGGTTCCATGAGGACCTTAGGTTGACCAATTTCTTCCACAGTGGTAGAAGGTGCAGTCAGCCTTTGAAGCTCTTCTGCTCTAAAGTAGATCATTGCAGCATCATGGCTTGGCTGCTCAAAGGAAGATCTTAATAGAAACTTGGTAAAGAGTCTGTAGAGATTATTGAGCATCCTTGGATCAATCTCAAGAGTGACTTGAGATGTTTCAGGCACAGAGATGATGGGAGAGGAAGATGTTGAAGTGGAAGGCTAGCTTTGTGGTTCCTTGTGTGTTTGTCTTTGAACATTCTCCCCCTTTTTGGTAGCATCATCTTGAGAGCTAGATGAGTTGGAGGAGGAAGTCAGGGAGACCTGAATAGGTACATGCCTAACAGATCTCTCTGTCTGTTTCTCAGCTAGTTGAGCCTTGAGATTGTCAACCTCAAGTTGCTGAGTGACAGATGTTGCCTCTAAAGTCCTAACCTGAGATTCCGGGTTTGAAACTTTAGAAAGAAGATCTTGAATGAGGAGTTGCATGCTTCCCTCATCTTCTTTCAAAGAATAATGGGGAGATGAGGTAACATACCTAGTATGTTCAGCCTCACCACCAGATGTGGTTTCTTGGCACCCTGGTTTCCCATGCTCAATGATGTCTCTTTCAAAGTCATCAAAGGGCTCGGTTGCCGTAGATTCAGTCTGAGAAATGTTACTACTATCCATAAGGTCCATTGAGGCACCTTCTGTAGTGGTAACTGAATCTACATGAGTCCCATCCACATCAGTGGGACTCAGCTCAGTTGTTGGTTGTTGGTAGGGGCTAGAGATAAGGGATTTCTCCGAGCTCTATTGATCTTGGCGAGGGTGTTGTAGATCAACTTCATTGCCATGGAGAGATGTGTTCTCTTCATCAGTTTTAAATAGAAGGTCAGTGAAAGATAGGATAGGTAAAGCTTGAGAAGAGCTTGTCTCTTGGAATGGGCTTCCTTGAGTGTAGTTCTTCTTTGGTGTCTCTAGGAAGGTGATGAAAGAACCCTTTGGTGAGTTGTCAGGGTAGCATAAGAGATGATGTTTGGGTTCTATGCTATCCCTTTCAACCACATGTAGGGCTGAACCCATCTGATTGTTGGAGTTTCCAGATGAACCTAGCATGTTCATCTCCATCTGGTAGCCACTGAGAATCCCATATAACTCTATCAGAGTAAGAGTTTTGAGATTTTCAGTTCTCTTGATCACCACATAGTAGTGTGTCCATTGCCTAGGAAGTGAGGACATGAACTTCCTTACAATATCTCTGTTTTCAAGAGAAACTCCTCCATCCACTAGGGTATCCACAATCTCAACATACCTGAAGTACTGCTGAGTCATGGTCTCACCTGTTTTGAAGGTGAAGTTTTAAAACTATTGCTTCAGGAGATCCTTCTTATTCTCCTTGGCTTCAGAAGAACCCTCATACATTTGTCTGTCTCCTTGTTCTTCCTGATGTGGTGCTGAGAAGCTTGTACAGATCCTTGGTAGACAGGAAATCCAGTCTGTCACCTTGGATAACATGTACCCTTGTTGTTGCCCTCTGAAAAGAGTTAGTTGATGGGAACTGTAATCATATTCCTATCGAACTATAGGTTCCAATCAGGACCTTCCACCATCTGTAGAAAGGCAACACCTTTGGTAGGAGATCTTCCTTGTCTTCCTGTCTTCTCAACTTCAACTCTTCTTCAATCTTTGCTTTTGCAGTTAGCTCAGCTAAATGAAGACTGCTGAGATGATTTCTGATAAGTGCAGCAGTTTCAGAGTTGGAGGGGTTGGAGAATGGGTTCTCTGCTAACTCAGCAATGTCAAATCTGCTAGAGTGTAACATAGAGGTTGCATTGAGTCTGTTCACTTCACCATTCTCTCTTTCCACAACAAAGTTGTGAGAAGGTTCATCAAACCTCCACAGGATTATCTTCCTTCTAGGCACAAGAGTCTGACTAGGAATCTTGTCCTCTTTTCTTGTATCCAGCAGAGTCACCAGTTTCCTTCTGAGCTTCTTGTCATCTTCAAGAAGCTCATCATCCTCTGCCTATCAGCAGACTTCTTCATGCTCTTTTGGGTGATGGTTCTTGATTTTGCAGCTTCTTCCCTTAACTTCTTCTTTGTTGTCTTTCTTTCCTTGACTAACTCAAGCTCAAGTTGTTTTAAATACTCAAACTCAATATAGTCATAAGGTAAGGGAAGGAGTGCATCTGCCTGATAGAGGCTTGTGGCACTCAGGTAGTTAATCATCTTGATTATGTCTTCTTCCTTATCTACCTGAGGTTCTTGTTGAACCACATCCTCTTGTTCAGGACTTTCTTGAACTGGTGAGAGGGTAGGCATACCTTTGTATAGTCTTTTCTTCTTCTCTCTTCTTTGACTTGTACTAGGAGTTCTGCATCTTCTGCCTCCTTCTTCTCTCTTGACCTTTCCAGATTAACCAGCTCATTTAATTCATTCAAGGGGAGAGAAATGACACTATCTATGTCATAGTTCCTAGTCTGCAGATGTTAATCCTGACTGCCCTTAACTCATCATTCTGAGTATCTGGTCTGGGGCAGCCCTGATTGCAGACTCCATGAGTCTTGGAGACTTAGTAGAGGAACTTTCTCCCCTCAGCCTCCTTTTCCACTCTCTCTCTCCTCCTCAATCTCCTCAGATGTCATCTTTCTTTTCCCTTTGTCACTCACAAACCTTTGTGACTCAGGAGAGAGAGCTTTGGCCTTCATTGCTTGTTACAGCATTTGAGCTTAGGCCAGAGAGAGGTTGAGAAGCACCTTCACCAGCAGGTGTCTCAGAAGGAATATGGATCTCTGCAGCAGTTGGAGATGATGAGACAGGGCTTTCAGGTTCTGTCACTGGGCCTTCAGTCAAGGTTTCCCCTATGAAGCTAATCTTAGGGTCTGCCTCAATATCCAGTTGACCGATGACATTGCCTGATTGCCTTAGTCTCATTCTTAGGCTGAACTTTGCAATGATCCTGTCTTGGATTCTTTTAGCCAGTCTGTCAGCTTGTCTTGATTGGCTTGGGTTGACAAGTGGCATGTTGACTAGATCCAGACCTTAATAGTAGTCCAAGTTCTGAAAATTAAAGACTTCTTGCTGTCTTTGAACTCTTATGATGATGAGGGCCTTCCTGTTGTTGTCATACCTCCACCCAATGATGTGATTGAAGGATGGTGAAGGTGACATAGCCCTTGGTATCCCATCCTCAAACAGACTATGTATGAAGGAGTTTGTGTAGTCCACATCAATGCGAACTAGAGGAGGTTGCTGAGAATGCACAGTTGCAAGTGAGGATGGTGAGTCCTCAATGTCCATTCTCTTAGAGGAACTCCCAGGTTCTGTGGCTGTAACGACTTTCTTCCCCTTTTTGGTAGCATCACCCACTTGCATAAGTGAGCTGGAGGATAGGTCAATCACATCCACAGGTTCTTGTGTTCCTGGTTGAGCTCTCCTTAAGGGTCTCCCAGCTAGTTTTTCCTTAATATATGAAATCTCAAGTTGCTGATCATTGATCCTGTTTTGTAAGGTAGTCACCTGAGATTCAAGGTGACTGACCTTTGAGACTAGGTAAGTGCATGTTTTAGACAGTTTTTGCACTTTTAGTCTCAGATCCCCCTCATCTTCATCGGAAGAATAACTGGGGGTGGAGAAGATTGGACCAGAGTCCTTTCTCTCATGACCAGTTCTAAGTTATTGGCTACTGGATTTCCTCTGCTCACTGGCAGTCTCAGTTGAGATGTCAGTGGGCTGAGTTGCCATGGTTGAGGTCTTAATGATGTAATCACTTTCAGAAGTGAGAGCCTCTTCCATATGGACATCCTGAACAGATTCAGGAGTGTCCACCACAGTTGAAGGTGACTGATGTGGGATAGATGTAGGAGACTCAAGAGTACTCATCTCTCTTTGAGTAGAGGGAAAGAAGAGAGATTCATTATACTCACTGAAACCTATATCTTCATCAGTATAGAACTCAAGGTTGGGAATGGTTGGTTGAGATCTATAGGTTGGGGATGGTAACTGTCCCTTGAAGGTTGATCACTTGAGTGTTGAGACTCAGAGTGATGGCTTAAGGTAGTAGGGCTAATGAGCTCATCGGGCTGAGCATGAGGAACCTCAGCACTGATTCTTGAAGAGATGGGAGTGGTCTGCTCCTCAGGAGAAGTGGGAGCTCCAGTGTCCACTTCTTCCTATATGGGTGAGAATATGGGGGCCTCCACAGACTGAATAGTCTGAGCAGGGGTTTGTTTGGATTTTCTTTGATAGGTGATGGAGATTTGAGGCTGTGTGGGTGGTTGGGAAGTAGCAGGTGTGGGTTCAACACTAGCTTGTGCTGCTAGGTTGTCACCTTGAGCAATGAGCTGTAACATTTTTGGGACTAGGGCTGTTTCTACCCTAGAGAATCCAACATTGGACTTTCTTAGTATTTTAAAGATGCCAGGCTTCATCTGTCCCAATTTAAGAATGTTACCTGTTTCCCTTAACTGTGAGCCCAGTTCACAGTTAAGAATGTACTGGACATATCTAGGAAACATGTAATATTCTAAGGAGTCTAAATTTGCAAGTAAATTTGTATAAATAAACTGAGAGTACCTGAACTTGACCCCTTGAACCATTCCATGAACTATGAAGGAGAGATCTTCAGGAATCTGGTCCCATCCACCATGCTTGTTTGATAAGCTGTGGATGACCACATGGAGCAGGAATCTCCATTGGGATGAGACCTTCCCTTTCCTGAAGGTCTTTATAGAGAAATCTCCCTCATATCCCATCTGCTCAAAGGAATGATTGACAGCTTCCTTTGGGAAGAACACCTCACCTTCTTCATCATCCAACTGAAGATGTCAGTTGATGATGGCCGGAGTGATGACGATTGTTCTCCCCTACACTGTGGCAGACAGTGCCTTCTCCCCATCCATAATGACCTCTTGGCAGGTCTTCCAGAATTCAAGCAACTGATCCTCATAGAGTGGAGGATCAATGGTTAGGGAGGTGAAGTAGTTGACAGAGATAAGAAACGGCAAACCTCTGAGAAATGAGGATCTTTCTCAAAGCTTAACAGAGCAACTTGATTGTGTTGTCTGTGTAGCTGCATGGTAAAGTTGGGATCATTTCTGTGAGCAAGGTTGGCCATTTTGAAGTAGCTTAAGGACGAAGAAAGAAGAAAGAAAGAAATTTTAGAGAGAAGTTTGGGGTTTTAGGTTTGGAGGAAGAACAGATGATAGAAAGAGGGGGAAAACCGTTGGGTTTATATGTGAGAAGATTTCAGATAAAGTTTAATGAAAGAGGATAAACTTTGAAATCCAGATGTCGGTCCCACCTCTGAAAAAATAGTTTACTTTTTGCTCAAAAAGTAGTTTTCTTGGAAACAAAAGCTTCCGAAGGTTAATTATCTTCGAAGTTTTAATTAAAAAGCTTCTGAAGCTAAAATGACTTCGGAAGAATTTCCTGAGAGGTTTGAAATTTTGCTTTGGAAGAAAAATTAAAACTTGAGTGCTTTGTGTATAAACTAACAAAGCTTCCGAGAGTTAATTTTGCTTCGGAAGTAAATGGTCCTTGAAAATGAGTAAGTGTCTGAGACAAGTATTTAAGCTTCGGAAGATAAATTTGAAAACTCTTCCGAAGGTAAATTTCTTAGACAGTTATTTATTTTGAAGGCATGATTTACTTCCAAAGTTAAAAACATAACTTCCGAAGTATCAGAAATTTTCAAAAATCTAAGAAAAGTCTTCAAAAAGAAATTTTTCATCCAAAGAAAATATGAGCTTATGAAAGTGATGAGCTAGACAACTTAGGACACACATAAATTTTAAATAAATAATAAGAATTAGTTTTAACAAAGATCTACTCAAGGTTGATCATCCCAATAGCTTATATAAGATATTTAAATCTCTGTTCATCAAAAGCCTTTGTAAACAGATCAACATATTGTTCATCTGTGAAAACCTTGACTAGTTTAATTAATCCCTTTTCATAGTTATCTTTTATTGAATGATACCTGATATTGATGTGCTTTGTCCTTGAGTGCTGCACAGGGTTCTCTGTGATGGGATAGCACTGTTGTTGTCTATGGAATGGGAGTCTCCTTGAAGTTTAACCATAGTCCACATCTGATTTTGAATCCAAGCACTTGAGCACAGCAGCTTGCAACAGCAATGTATTCAGCTTCAGCAGTTGATGCAGAGACACATGATTGTTACTTGCATTGCCATGAGATAACCGTTCCACCAAGAAATTGACATCCCCCAGATGTAGACTTTGCAGTCATGTTGCAACCACCATAATCACTATCTGTATAGGCATACATATTGAAGTCAGAATTCTTGGGATACCATGGGCCAAGTGTTGATGCACCTTTGAGGTATCTTAGAATCCTCTTGACAGTGATAAGGTGAGACATCTTAGGGTTGGCTTGATATCTTGCACAAATACATGTAGCAAACATGATATCAGGCCTGCTAGCAGTAAGATACATAAGAGACCCAATCATAGCCCTATATAAATGCTCATCTACACACTCCCCCTCAAGATCAGGACCAAGAGAGTGGTTTCTGGCTATGGGTGTCTTAGCAATCTTACAGTCAGTCATATTAAACCTCTTGAGTATGTCCTGAACATACTTTGACTGACTTATGAAGATGCCATCTTCAACTTGCTTCACTTGAATTCCCAAAAGAATTGAGTTCCCCCATGGCACTCATTTCAAATCTGTCTTTCATCAGCTTCTCAAAGTCTTGCAAAGCTTTGGATTAGTTGAACCAAAGATGATGTCATCCATATATACTTGAACTAGCAATATATCTTTCGCTTGTCCTTTGATAAAGAGAGTTCCATCTATAGTACCCCTCTTGTATCCATGTTTACAGAGATACTCAGATAGTGTCTCATACCACTTCCTGGGTGCCTGATGTAGCCCATAAGAGCTATGTCAAGCTTGCAGACATAATCAGGATGACCAGGTCTACAAAACCAGGTGGTGTTGACATAAACCTCTTCATTTATCATTCCATACAAAAAGGCACACTTCATATCAAGTTGAAAGACCTTGAAGTTCTTGGATGCAGCAAATGCCAGGAATATCCTAACAGCTTCTAGTCTTGCCACTGGAGCAAAGACATGAGTGTAGTCAATTCCTTTTTCTTGTGTGTATCCTTGAACAACCAGTCTAGCTTTGTTCTTGATGATAATGCCTCTATCATCTTTCTTATTCCTAAACACCCATTTGGTTCCAATGGTAGTCTTCCTAGAAGGAAGAGGACAAAGGTTCCAAACTTTCTGCCTTTTGAACTGAAGTAGCTCTTGTTGCATAGCTTCAACACAACTTCCATCCTTTAGAGCTTCATCAACTTTCTTTGGCTCTATCTGGGATAGAAAACAAGAGTGAAGACAAACATTTTCTTCATGGGTTTGTCCTCTTGTCTTTACCCCTGAGACAACATCTCCAGTGATGTTTGTGGTAGGGTGAGACTTGTGGATCCTAAGCTGAGGGATCACAGCAAGTTGTTGAGAGAGATCTAAATTTGAAAAATATAGATCTGGTATAAATGTTTCTCCCACCACATCAGCACACTTTTCAAGTGAAACTTGATCCAGCAGTGTGTGACATCATTGATGTTCTCATCTATGGTGTGGTTAGTGGCATCAAGAAATTCTTGGTCACTGTCACCATCACCATTGTTGTCTTCCACAGTTGAGGTGTTCTTATCTGGTTGTAGAGCCTCTAAGAGCTGGAATTTGAAGGCATACCAGATGTATCAGCTGAATTTGTCATTGTTGGGCTGACAGAAACCTCATTTGCAAAAGTGGTTCCAACTGGAGCTGAAGATATGTGTCTTGAAGATCTTCCTAGCTCAAATCTTGGATCAGGATCATCTGTATTTAAATTCTCTGTAGATCCTGAAACATTCTCACAAGATTTGTTAAAACAGTTGGTAACCAAATCAAGATCAACAACCAATCCGGACCAGAACCAGTAACACAAGGTGTTGTTCATTGAAAGTCACATTGGCTGACTCCTCAACAATTCTAGTTCTGAGATTGTACACTCTATAAGCCTTAGCTTAGGAAGAGTATCCAATAAAGTGTCCATCATCTGATTTCTCAGCAAAATTGGCAATTTGATCTTTGGTATTCAAGATGGTGCAAGGACATCCAAATGACCTGAGAAAACCAATGAAAGGTCTCCTCTTGTGCCAAAGTTCATAAGGAGTCTTGCCATGAGTCTTAACTACTAAAACTCTGTTCTGCACATAGCAGGCAGTGTTGACTGCCTCTGCCCAGAAGGTGATGGGCAGTTTAGAGTCAGACAGCATGGTTCTTGCAGCTTCAATCAGTGTCCTTGTTTCTCCTCTAGCAACACCATTTTGTGAGGAGTCCTGGGAGCACTAAATTGTCTTGTAATGCCCTTTTCATCACAGAATGTATCAAGGATATGGTTCTTAAATTCGGTTCCTTGATCACATCTTATGATCTTGACCTTGTGATCAGATTGATTCTCAATCTTCAAGATGAAATTCTTCAGAATCTCAGGTTCTCATCCTTAGTTCTAAGGAAGAAACCCAAGTGAATCTTGTAAAGTCATCTGTGATCACTAGACAGTATAAGGTCCTTCCTAAACTCATTACACTGGTGGGGCCAAAGAGATCCATATGTAACAAGTGTAGGGGTGTAGTGATGGAGTTCTTTTCCTTAGGCTTGTGAGATACCTTATGTTGCTTCCCTTTCAGGCATGCAACACAGTGGTCATCACTTGTAAACTCTTTCTTGGCATTCCAGTTACCAAGTCATGCTTAATTAACTTATTCATGTTCTTAAAGTTTACATGGCACATTCTTTTATGCCATAGGAAAGACTCATCACTATTGGCTTTAGACAGAAAGCATGAAACTTCTCTAGAGGGAGAGGTTTCTTGCAAATCCATCTTGTACATGTTTCCTTTCCTGGGCTCTAAGCAGGATATGCTCATGAGGAATGACCACACCAGGCTTAAGAACAATGCACTCATACTCAGTAAAGAGCATGTTATGACTCTGATCACAAAATTGAGATACACTCTGAAGATTGTATCCAAGCTCCTTAACAAAGTTTACCTTTTCTATGCTGAGCTTACCATTTGTGACCTTGCCCCTTCCAGAAATGTAACCACCTTCATCTCCTCCAAAAGCAACTGGTCCTCCATCAATCCTTTCAAAGTTCTGGAGTAGTGACCTATTGCCAGTCATGTGCCTGGAACAGCCACTCTCTATGATCCAGACATTTCTGTCTGTCTTCAGCTGTCTCTGCACAAAAGAGAATGATTAGTTACATCTGGAAACCCAAGCCTTGCTTGTCTTGGGCTCATTTTCAGAAGGTAATTCAACAGTAATAGATCCTATGGTTGTACTAAGAGGATCTTGAGCTGTTGTTGATGGAGAAATCTCAGTCACTTGGTCTTTCTTAGACGTCCACACCACCTTTGGAGTCTTGGACTTGACCTTCAAAACTTTAGAAGCTTTTGGAGTTTTAGAAGTTTTGATGACTGAACCTTCGAAGATTCTGCAAACACTGCAGCAGACTCAGTGCTTCGGAAGAACTCCTTTCTTCCGAGACCAAATATTCTTCCGAAGAGAATTTTCCACTTCCCTTCTTGTTAGATTTGGAACTTCCGAAGGAAACTGATTTTCCTTTCGAAGCTTGAATCCTTTTAGAACTCTTTGAAGCCTTTGTTTTGGCCATATGGACAGTACCTTTAGGATTGAAGGGACAATTATTTGCAATGTGAGTGGTGCTGTCACACATAACACAATTCATCTTCTTCTTCACAAGAGCCTTGTCTTGAGAGTAAGACTGTCTTTGGTCACTTCCCTTCTCCACCTTCATCTTTGTAGATGCTGAGACAGTCCTCTTGGGCTGAGGACTGTGCTTGGAGTTTGATGGTCCAGGTTGTGCAACAGTGGTACACAGCATATCAGTCTTCTTCTTGCTACTGAGATGAGTTGAACAAGAACCAGAACTCTTAGCAGAAGTTTTTGGTTGATGTCTTCAGTCCCTACCACTTTAAACCCTGCAGAAATAAAAACTTGTTTCTGCTTAGAGTCAAAAGTAGCCTTGATCTCTTGAGCCTTCCTTGCCTTTCTTTTGCTCTTTTTGATCAAGTTCTTTCTCATGGACTTGGTCATCATAGTTTTCACTTTCTCCTCAGAAGGATAGTGGCCCTTCTTGGAATCCTCCTCTTCACTCTTTGTAGAGGGATTCTTCACTATCTCTCCTTCATCCTCCTCACTCATAGGATCTATGAGAGGAAGCTCATCTTCACAAGTTCAACACCTAGGAGATCTTACTGACAAGATTGTGTGTGAGGAGCTATCTCATTGATCCAGTCCCTGCTGTTTTGATAGCACACTTTGTTGTGCAGGGATGAGGATATCATCTTCTTGAAGGTCTCCTCTTCAAGAACACTCTTTTCTGCCCTGGCTTTGCTGATCACAAGCTCAGCCTGGCACTCATTAACTTGGTTATGAGATCTTTAATTTGAGTCCTAAAATCTATGTGTTCATGTTTTAGAACTGAAATGGTTTTCTGTAAGTCCTCTATTTTCAGCTTATAATCATTTTAGACTTCTAAATTAGATTTTAAAAAGTTTAAGGACTCAACATCAGATCTCAGTTCTCAGTTATAGGACCTGTACCTGTTAACTTTAGCATGCATTCAGGAGTACAGAGATGTTCCAATACCTTGGCTTCATCATGATCTGCCATCAGTGCTTGGTTTGAGAAGCATCTTCCACCTGAAAGCTCCAGTCAAAGCCTCCTTCTTCACACCAACAACACTTGCTACTTTGACTTTTCATTATGGAGAGCTTTGTCAGTGTAGTTTGGTCTGGATTGTGTTTGGCCACCATTTGTTCTAGGTTCCTTACACTCTCTGGCAAAGTGGCCCATCAAGTTACAATTGTAACACTTGACTTTGCCTTTGTCCAGTCCAAACTTTCCACTGGTTGCATTGCTTGGAAACTTTCTTCCAGTCCTCTTGTAGAACTTCTTGGCTCTGTGAGTGAGAAGAGCCATCTGCTGGACTATTTCCAATATTCCAGATCATCTGGATGGATACAATCCAGGTCTTCAAGAGTGAAAAGAGAGTTGCCACAACTTTCATCAGAAGACACAAAAGATTGAGAAGTGCTTGTCTCTTGGAATGGGCTTCCTTGAGTGTAGTTCTCCTTTGGTGTCTCTGGGAAGGTGATGAAAGGACCCTTTGGTGAGTTGTCAGGGTAGCATAAGAGATGATGTTTGGGTTCTACGCTATCCCTTTCAACCATATGTAGGGCTGAACCCATCTGATTGTGGATTTTCCAAATGAACCTAGCATGTTCATCTCCATCTGGTAGCCACTGAAAATCCCATATAACTCTGTCAGAGTAAGAGTTTTGAGGTTTTCAGTTCTCTTGATCACACATAGTAGTGTGTCCATTGCCTAGGAAGTGAGGACATGAACTTCCTTACAATATCTCTGTTTTCAAGAGAAACTCCTCCATCCACTAGGGTATCCACAATCTCAACATACCTAAAGTACTGCTGAGTCATGGTCTCACATGTTTTGAAGGTGAAGTTTTCAAACTGCTGCTTCAGGAGATCCTTCTTATTCTCCTTGGCTTCAGAAGAACCCTCATACATCAGTTTCAGTGCATCCCACAGCTTCTTGGCTGTTTTGCACTTCTTGAAACCTCTGTACACAGAGTTTGGAAGGGCAGTTTGAAGAGCTGTCATGGCTTTTCTGTCTATCTCTACTCTCTTCCTATCTTCATCAGAGTAGTTAGCCACATCTTTGGGGATCATACCAGCACCAGTAGTAGAAGGTGTGCTGGGTATGAAAGGTCCATTTTCAATAGACTCCCACATTTTTGAATCAAGAGACCTGATGAAACCTTCCATTCTTAAACACCAGGTGTCAAACTCATCAAGAGTGATCAGTGGGGATTTGTTCATGGTTCTAGTTTCCATATCGGTTTTGGAAATGGTTGCCATTTGAAAAGTTTAGTATTTGTGTGTGTGAGGGATCTTAAGATGGTGAGATCTTATATCAAGAGCCTGGATTGCTCTGATACCAAATGCAGGATCGTTGAAGGGTATAAGTTACAACACAACAACACAAAGAGGAGATAAACTAAACTTAGATCAAACAGTAAACTGGATTAACCAAGTAGTGACACTAAGAACACAAGTAATATAAGAGACATAACACAAATAACACAAGTATTTGGTTTTCAAGAATGCAGTATATTGCCTTCTCTATGTTAAATTACAAGTGTTACAAAAGCATATTCGAAAGATACAAGAACATGAGATACTTATACAACATCCTACAGTCGGCTATACTTTGAAAGCCAGCTGGATACAATTGACTAGACACACACAAAATCAATTGTAGAGTCAAAAGGTAGATTGCCTTTTGACTTGTGACTATGACATGCCATAGCTCACATCCTTATCTATTACAAAAAGGATAAAGTACATAAAGTAGAAAGTTATAGACTCAAGACCTCAATGTACAATTACCAAAAGCATGGACCTTTTCACCAAACCATGTTAGTTGGTGACTTGCAGAGTTGTAGCGGAAAGGTGTCCAGCTTTATGGAACAGTACATCAGATAAAGCATGTTACTAAAAGTCTTCGGAAGAAATCTGTCTTCATGAACTTCAAGCTTCGGAAGACTTTGTCTCTGAGGCTTCGGAAGACTTCATCTTTGGCTTCGGAAGATGTTGGTCTTGGTTTCGGAAGATGTTGGTCTTGGTTTCGGAAGATTTCACACTTAGAGTATTTCTGTTGCACATGTGAAACTTCAGAAGCGTCCTACTTCAATGCATTTGTGCAACATGCAGGAAAGACTAAAGAGTTTAGGTTGCATCAGCCTCTTCATTAATCTCTACACAAGTTCATATGGGATTTGATCCATCCCCCAGATTTATTCGACAAGCAGTGAAGGACTAGATGTAGCAGGAACTTCCATTTGTATGAGAAGTTAAATTTGTAGACAGTTGACCTGCTAACGTCTCCACCATATCCCTTTGGAGATAAGAATTGTCCAAATCTGCTTTGGGGAATTCCGTTGGAGCGCCCTCATCATGAAGCTCTAGATGCTCCCTGTTGATCTGTTCAGAAATGACCAACTCCTGGCCACAGATGCTCGATTGAATGACACGAACCCCATTTAGGGTTTCAATCTGACCATTTGCCCAGAATTTAGACATATGGTTTGAGTAAATTGTGGGGTTTATAGTCAGAGCAGTGTAATAAGAAGATTGGGTTAGAAAGGAGATGATATCTAAGAAGTCAGCATCTTTTGATGAATCAAGAAGTGCGACTTGGTTGAGCTGAGGGTTGAAGGCCATTTGGAAAGTTGAATGGGGATGATTTGAGCTGGGTAAAGTTGAGTAGGAGAAATTTCTCGGGAAATTTGCAAGTAAGAGAGTGAAAGT
Organism: Flaveria trinervia; assembly: GCA_025506515.1. Lineage (NCBI taxonomy): Eukaryota > Viridiplantae > Streptophyta > Magnoliopsida > Asterales > Asteraceae > Flaveria > Flaveria trinervia. The sequence continues at coordinate 24,479,742 of CM046448.1, forward strand.
GAATAGTCGAGATTATTTAAAAGATTGTGGAATGGTGGTAATGGGGTTAGGATAAGGTGATGTGATGGTTTAGTGGATGAAATGACAGTGGCGGTAAGGTTAAAAATCAGTTAAATAATCCGACATCATTAACAAAATCTTTGCTTTTTACAGTGTGGGGCCCAAGAAATTTACGTTACACAGTGAAATCTCTCTTCCGAGTGTAAAACATTTCCGAAGGTAACTTGTCTTCCAAAGGCAATTTTTACTTCCGAAGCCAAAACTTTGCTTCAGAAGGTTAGAGTTGCTTCCGAATAAAGAATTTGTAAGTTCCAGAAGTAGATCTGATATACAATCAATCGTTTCTTCCGAGACAAAAAATTTTTCCAAGAAGAAAGTATCCTTTGAGAATTTTTGCTTCGGAAGATATGAGAATGTCTTCCGAAGGTTAATTTCTCTTCGGAAGGATTTACACTTAGAAAATTTCAGAGAGAATTTCTTGTAACAGGGCTTAAATTGTATTGACACAAGACTACATATTAAAAAGGTTTTCAAAAGAGATCAGATTAATCAATGTTTATCATCCCAATAGCTGTTATGAGATACTTAACCTTTGTTCATCAAAAGCTTTGGTAAACAGATCAGCATATTATTCATTTGAATCAACTTTGATTAACCTAATTAGATTTTTCTCATGAATATCTCTAATGAAATGATACCTGATGTCAATGTGCTTAGTCTTGGAGTGCTTCACCGGATTTTCAGTAATGGAGATAGCACTGTTGTTGTCAATATGGATAGGAGTACTCATAAAGTTGAATCCAGAGTCTAACATCTGATTTTGAATCCATAGCAGTTGAGCACAACAGCTAGCAGCAACAATGTATTCAGCTTCAACAGTTGATGTAGAGACACAGGATTGTTTCTTGCATTGCCATGAGATGATCCTTCCACCAAGAAATTGACATCCTCTGGATGTTGATTTCTTGTCAATATTGCAGCCTCCATAGTCACTATCAGAGTATCCATAAAGATTGAAATCCTTGTTCTGGGATACCAGAGACCTAGTTTAGGTGCTCCTTTGAGGTATCTGAGGATTCTCTTAACAGCAACCAGGTGAGACACCTTAGGAGCAGCCTGATATCTTGCAAAAATGAAAGTAGCAAACATGAGATCAGGTCTACTGGCTGTTAGATACATCAGAGAACCAATAATTGCCCTATACTGATGTTGATCAGTATCCTCCCCTCAAGGTCAGGACAAAGATTATGGTTTCTGGGTATGGGTGTCTTGGTAGTCTTGCAATCCTTCATTTCAAATCTTTCTAAGATGTCAGAGACATATTTAGATTGATTAATGAAGAACCCTTCCTTCAGTTGCTTTACCTGAATTCCAAGGAAAAAGTCCATTTTTCCATGGAGCTCATTTCAAATTTTTTCTTCATAATGCTCTCAAAGTCCTTGCACATTTGGTCATTTGAGGAACCAAATATGATGTCATCAACATAGACTTGTACAAGCAAAATGTCCTTTCTAGACTTTATGATGAAGAGATTCTTGTCAATGGTACCTCTAGTATAGCCATTCTTTAGAAGAAACTGAGACAGAGTCTCATACCACAACCTAGGTGCTTGGTGCAGCCCATATAGAGCTTTATCCAATTTGCACACATAGTTAGGGTGCTGTGGATCTTCAAATCCTGGAGGTTTCCATACATAGACTTCCCTATCTATATGCCCATATAGAAAAGCACACTTGACATCAAGTTGGTATACTGTGAAGTCCTTGGATGCAGCATAAGCAAAAAAGATCCTAACTGCCTCAAGTCTTGCAACTGGTGCAAAGACATCAGTATAATCGATTCCTTCCTCTTGAGTGTATCCTTGAACCACAAGTCTTGCCTTATTCTTGATGATCAAGCCTCTATCGTCTCTCTTGTTTCTGAAAACCCATTTGGTGCCTATAGGTACTTGACTAGATGGTAGCGGACATAGGTTCCATACCTTCTGTCTCTTGAATTGAAGTAGCTCCTCTTGCATCGATTCAATCTAGCTACTATCTTTCAAGGCATATTCTACCTTCTTGGGTTCCATCTGAGATAGAAAGCATGAGTATAAGCAGACATTCGCTTGATGAGTCTGCCCTCTTGTCTCACACCCTCAGAGACATTCCCTATGATGTTCTCAGGTGGATGAGTGTTGTGAATCCTAAGACGAGGAATCACTTCTAGTTGCAGAGATAGATCCAGGTTAGACATATTCTGCTCAGGAACTAGAACACTCTGTCCAGCTACTGTTTTAAAATCATTCAATGAGGACTGATTGAATGAATGAGAAACATCATCAATAGTTGGCTGTGAAGTAGTATTAACAGTTGCATGTTCCTTCAAAATACTACCTCCTTCTTCCTGGTGTTGTGGTGGATCACCTGATGAGTTTTGAGGCTCAGTAGATGACTTACTTGTTGAAGCTTCACTATTCCTTGATATAGTTAAACTATCGGATCTGTGAATAGTGGAAGCTTGATACATTGCAGCACTTGGAGAATTTGGTCTAGGCCTAGGAAGCTCAAACAGTTGATCATGAGCAGTAGCATCAGCATCATTTTGATCACCTATTCTAGCTGAAACATTCTCACAAGAGGGTTTAGCATAGTTTGGAAACAATTCTAAATTAAAGATGTGATCAGGTCCATTCCCCCTAACACAAGGAGTGTGCTCATTAACAACTATATGGATGACTCCTCAAATTGTTGATTCTTAATGTTGTATACTCTGTAAGCTTTGAGCTAGAAGAGTATCCAACAAAGATAGCATCATCCGACTTTTCAGCAAATTTTGCTAAATTGTCCTTTGTCTTAAGTATGGTACACCTGCTGCCAAAGGACCTTAGAAAGCCAATGAACGGTGGCCTCTTGTTCCATAGTCATAAGAGGTTTTTCCATGGGGCTTAACTACAAGAACTCTGTTCTGTACATAGCATGCAGTGCTGACTGCCTCTGCCCAGAATGTTAGAGGTAGCTTTGAATCAGCTAACATAGTTCGAGCAACCTCAATAAGTGTCCTATTCCTCCTCTCAGCAACACCGTTTTGTTGAGGAGTTCTGGGAGCACTATATTGTCTGGCAATCCCTTTTGAGTTATAGAATAAGTCAAGAACGAAGTTCTTAAACTCAGTCCCTTAATCACATCTAATTATTTTAACCTTGTGATCAATTTGATTTTCTATTTTAAGAATAAACGATTTTAGTGTTTCAGCAGTTTCATCTTTAGTTCTTAAAAGAATACCCATGTGAATCTTGTAAATCATCAACTATCACAAGGCAATATGATTTCCTTCCAATGCTCATTATATTTGTGGGACCAAAAAGATCCATGTGCAATAAGTGCAATGGAGTAGTGATAGAGTTAACACATTTGGATTTATGAGACGTCCTGTGTTGTTTCCCTTTCAGGCATGCAACACAGTTGTCTTTGCAGAAAAAATCCTTTTTAGGCAAACCATGTACCAAGTTATTTTTAGCCAATTTATTCATTGTCTTAAAATTTACATGACACATACGTTTATGCCACAGTGTTGACTTATCACTATCAGCTTTGGAAAGAAAGCATGATACTTCACCATTGGGGAAGCATTGTTCATATCAAGCTTGTACATATCCCCTTTCCTGGGAGATCTAAGAAGCACCAATTCCGGAGGAATTGCCATCCTTAGTTTGAGGATAATGCACTCATGTTTTGTGAAAAGCATTTGGTGCTTCTAATCACAGAATTAAGAAACACTTAACAGGTAGTGTTCCAGCTGCTTGACAAAGTTAACTTTGTCAACGGTTAACATACCATTGGATATACTCCCTCTGCCAGAAATATATCCTCTGACCTCACCTCCAAACTGGACAGGACCTCCATCATAATGTTGAAATTGTTGAGGAGAGATCTGTTGCCTGTCATGTGCCTGGAGCATCCACTATCTACAATCCATACATTGTTGTTCTTGTCAAATGGATGTTCCTGCACATAAGATGAGATTTCAGTTTTGTTTGGATACCCAAGCCTTGTTGGTCTTGGGTTCTTCCAAGGATAATGACATGAGTGAACCAAATGATATGCATGGGGGTTCAACAGAGGTCTTTGAAGAAGAGGTTTGGGCTGCAACATCTTCCTTGATCTTCCAGTTCATCCTTTGGCTAATCTTAGAGGACGAGCTTGTTTAAGCTTTAGCAGCATGGTCTTCTTCCGAAGCTTCTTTCTTTTCGGAAGAAGTCCTCACCACCTTTTCTTCCGAAGCAGTCTTCATCTGGGATGGTTTCAAGGGAGCTTTCTTATTCTTCCGAACCTTAGTAGCTTTTGCTTCCGAAGCCATTTTCCCTTCGGAAGAAGGAGTTTCTTCCGAAAGCAACTTGGCTTTGGAAACCAGCTTTCCCTTCTTCAATTCTTGAACCATATGGAAGGGTCCAAATGTGAAACCTTCCCTGACTCCTTCTTTTCTAACATTATTTGCATAATGTGTGCTTGTAGGATTCTATTAACAATCTTTTGCCATGTGATTTTGCAGGCCACACATGATGCACGCAATGTTAGTCTTTTGGGAAAGTGAGGGTTGTTGTTTCTTGGTTTTCTTTTCTTCATCAACAACTTTTTCCTTTAACTTCTGATCCTTTGGTAGGATAGGAGTGCTGGTATTACATTCCTTTCCTGAATCAGAAGTACCTAACACTTGGAATCCAGCTGAGACAAAGACACCCTTCTGTTTGGGGTCAATCTTCAGTTTGGATTCAGCCACTTTCTTAGCAGTTCTCCTAGCAGCTTTAGCTCTGCTTCTTCTGGCTTTAGTGGTTAGGATTTGATCATCACAGGAGGCAATGGATATATCTACCTATTCCTTCCCTGTGGTGGCCACTATTAGTACCTCATCCTTTAACTCTGGAAAGAAAGGGTCAGCAGTTGGAACCTCTTGCTCTTCAGTACCACATTTAGGCTGTTTAATAGACTCATAGGAATGTGGTGGAGTAATATCATTGGTTCCCAGCCCTTCTTTGTTTTGATAACAGAGTTTGGAATGGGAGGATGATGCAAGAATAGCTTGGAAGTTTTGCTCAGAGATAGCATGCTTCCTGGCCTGAGCCTCAGCAGTGACAAGCTGGGCTTAAGCCTCAAACAATTTGGATATCAGATCCTTGATTTGAGTCTTGTAGTTGGTGTGTTCATGTTTCAAAAGAGATACAGTTTTCTCCAACTCATCAATTTTCTTTTGATAGTCAGATTTAGCTCTTTTAAAATCAGATTTTAGAATATTTAAAGACTCAATGTCAGATCTGATTTCCATATTGTAATCCTGATAGAGTTTAACTTTAGCTATACAGGCTGGAGTGCAGAGTTGTTCATATACCTGGGCATCATCTGTTCCGGCCATGAGAGCTTGAGCAGGAGTCACATCCTGTACCATGAAGCTCCAGTCAACTTCTTGAGCCATTGCGGTTGTTTCAGTCGACTTCTTAGTGGGCTTTGAGGTTGAGGGATGTGTGGAGGCCTGTGGAGTTCCCGGATTGGTCTTGGGAGCCTTGCATTCCCTTGCAAAATGACCTAGTTGGTTACAGTTGTAACACTTTGCCCTGGTCTTGTCGAACCCGAACTTGCTGGTAGTTGGGTTTTGAGGGAAATGCCTTCCAGTTCTCTTAAAGAACTTCTTTGCTCTATAAGTTAAGAGAGCCATCTGCTGGAAAATGTCCACGTACTCTACATCATCTAGGCTAAAACACTCAAGATCATCAAAGCAGTATTGAAAATCTCCTGAGTGTCCACCTCCTGAAACAAAGGCATAACTTTCCTGGAAGGGATTGTGTTGAGCCTGTAGAGACCTTGGAGTCTCAGGATAAGTGATGTAGGGACCGGAAGAGCAGGATGGCTGCTGATAATCAGGAAATGTTGAGGTTGACGGGTTAATAAGCCTTCGGCAACCATTAAAGCGTTGCTAGCAGGAAGACTCATGGGTCTGCTTGTTTGGTGGCCCTTCTTACTCTCCATCTCTAGATGGTATCCATCAAGGATGCCATAGAGCTCAATCATGGGAAGAGTGTTCAAGTTTTCTGTTCTCTTGATAGAGACACAGTAGAATGTCCACTCATTTGGAAGAGCACTCATGAACTTTCTAGTGAGATCTCTAAGTTCAGGAGTGATCTTCATAGAATGAAGGGAAGAGATAAGATCTATGTACCTGAAGTACTGCTGGCTGAGGGTCTCTCCAGCAATATGAGTGAAGTTCTCAAACTGCTTCTTCAGTGAGTCCTTCTTTGAGTCGTTGGAGCAAGAATACATCTGAGCAAATGCATCAAACAATTCTTTGGCAGTCTTGCAATGCTCGAACCCCACCATAATAGAGTTCGGTATTGCAGTCATGAGAATAGTCATAGCATTGCTATCGATGTCCATCTTCTTTCTGTCTTCATCAGATTAGTCCTCCTCGACAGCTTTCTCTATCATGGCACCGTTTCCACCAGGTGAAGCCACCTTTGGCTTGTACGGTCCATTGACAATGGAGTTCCACATTTTGCTGTCTTGAAATCTGATGAAGCCTTCCATTCTTCTACTCCAAGACCTGAAGTTTTCAGGGGTGATGATGGGTGCTTTGGTCATCGTCCCCATCTCTACTTCAGATTTGTTGAGGGCCGTTCAGTGAGTGGGTGGTAGGGAGGAGTCAAAACAGGTTGATTTGGATGGTTAGATCACGCAATCAAGAGCCTGAGAAGCTTTGATACCAATTGCAGGATCGGTGTTTGTCACTTAAAGACAAAGGTTTTATCTCAAACTCACCTAGAATCACACTCGGGTAAGAATCAATAAGAGTTGATCACAATATAAAAAGTAACTAAGAACACAGAAAGATCATTTTCAAGATACTTTTATATATTGATTCTCAACTTAAGATACAAAGACTCTTACAAGCAGATGATGATCTTACCTCTATGAGTTACAAGGAGAACCTATATATAATACTATCTACAGCCGGATATACTTTGATACCAGCTGGGATCCTTTAGCTAAAGCCTATACTACAAGACTATAGTTAAGGTATCTCGGATAAAGTCTTATCTGAGATTTGGTAGTCAGGACATGTCCCTGACTTACCTTTTGTTACCAACTAAAGTTGGCAACTATACTATCATGAAAAGGTAACAGTGGAATAAAGTATGGTCAACAACATGGTTCTTTAGGAAGAAGCCATGCTGTATCAGAAGTCTGCAGCGGAGTGTCAGAGACCATACTTGTGTCCACTGGTTATAGCAGTGTCTTCCGAAGGTTAAATGGCTTCGGAAGAGTAAGTACTTTCGAAGCCACTTTATACTTTGGAAGAGGCTGCTTCTTTCAAGGCTTGGAGACTTCTTCTTTTCATCATACTTCGGAAGTGGTCTTTACTTTATTCTTCTTAGTCTTGAACTTCGGAAGTATGCATTTGTCTTTGGAAGTAGAGTTTTGTCTTCGGAAGTTGGACTTTCCCTTTGTCTTCGGAAGAACTCTACAACCTTCGGAAGTTCCATGATAAGCTTCGGAAGCCTTTGCATGTAGCACCAAAATAACTTAAGTGATCTAGTTTTGGTTGCATTAGCCTCCTTCTTGATCCAACAAACTCCCCCTAGGCTGATGCTACCAAAACTTCACTTATCTCGACTTCTCAAAACTTTCAGCACAAAGGAGAGCAAATATTTGTCTGTCTCCTTGTTCTTCCCTGATGTGGTGCTCAGAAGCTTGTACAAATCCTTGGTAGATAGGAAATATAGTCTGTCACCTTGGATAACATGTACCCTTTGTTGTTGCCCTCTGAAAAGAGTTAGTTGATGGGAACTGTAATTACATTCCTGTCGAACTATAGGTTCCAATTCAGGACCTTCCACTATCTGTAGAAAGGCAACACCTTTGGTGGGAGATCTTTCCTTGTCTTCCTGTCTTCTCAACTTCAACTCTTCTTCAATCTTTGCTTTTGCAGTTAGCTCAGCTAAATGAAGACTGCTGAGATGAATTCTGACGAGTGCAGCAGTTTCAGAGTTGGAGGGGTTGGAGAATGGCTTCTCTGCTAACTTAGCAATGTCGAATCTGCTAGAGTGTAACAGAGAGGTTGCATTGAGTCTGTTGACTTCACCATTCTCTCTTTCCACAACAAAGTTATGAGAAGGTTCATCGAACCTCCACTGGATTATCTTCCTTCTAGGCACAAGAGACCGACTAGGAATCTTGTCCTCTTTTCTTGTATCCAGCAGAGTCACCAGTTTCCTTCTGAGCTTCTTTTCTTCCTCATTTAAAGAGTCTGAATTGAGGCCCAAAAGTCTTGCAGCCTGGTCCAAAGTTCCTCTAGGCGAATCAAGGAATTTGTCTCTTGTGAGGGAACTTGAAGATTCGTCTACATAGGTAATGTTAATGGAGTCTTCTACACAGGAGACTTCGCTCAAAGTAGTACAATTAGTGAGCTTCATCTTGATTTCCTTAAACTCCTCAAGGGAGAGATATTGAGAAGGCTGAAGGGAAGGTTTGGATGGTAATTGGGTAGGTTTAGGTTCAGAGGTTCTGGCTAGTGTTTTGGGTTGGATAATGGGAAGTTTGGGTGTTTATGTTCAGGGAGTAGTAGAAGGTAGTGATGTGGGTTCATGCAGCACCAAAATAACTTAAGTGATCTAGTTTTGGTTGCATTAGCCTTCTTCTTGATCCAACAGTAATACATCATTGTTAAATTACAAAATATCATTTGTTCCATTACATCACAAAACACATCATAGTTATACAAAGTGGATGTCATCCAAAACTAGCCAAGTAGCTTCCCCATGCCATCCTCAACAACTCTTACCTGTCAACTGGAAAATACATAAAAGTCAGCGTTGCTGAGTGAGTTCTAGTTTTATAAAACATAATATACTTTACTTTCTTTTAAATCCGTTATTTACTTCCATATGCGATCATACATCATACGTACATATAGATAATCATATTATTATCTTTCAACATCATTCGTTAACCATCACTATCACCATTATCATCATCATCATCCGCATCATCATCACCATCATCATCATCATCAGCATCAGCATCACCATCACTGTCATCATCACCATCATCATCAGCATCATCATCAGCATCAGCATCATCATCACCATCACCATCATCATCACCAACACCATCACCATCACCATCACCATCACCATCACCCATCATCATCAGCATCATCATCATCATCATCATCGACCAACAATGCCCGTCGTTGACATGTTTGAACCTAAAAAAATTAGGGGTCGTTTGATATGCATGAAATCAATGGAAGACTTGGAATCTGAATTCCATTGGTCAATATGTTTGATTGGTAGGAATTCGATGGAATTGGAATTTGAATTCTATTTTCAACGTGTTTGGTTGAGAAATGAACTGGAATAGGAATTAATTCCCTTAAATTCCTTCAAATAAAGGATTTCAAAATCTTTTCAAATATTGAAGGATTTCAAATTTCACCGACTCCCACCTCCATCACCAACGCCACACAACCCCGACGCAGACTACAACCACACACTGTTTGCCATGACCGCTGATCGCCGTCGCTGAACTGTGTCTCGACGATGGGCATTGTTGGTCGGTGGTGGCAGTGGGGTATGGTTGGTTTTCAGAAACGGGCACGGTTGGTGGTTGTAAGGCCCCGTTCCCGGAACACTCACAGTTGATCAATTATCACACATAAAACATAAATCATTCATGTACATTTTCTAAAATACTACAATGGAATCATTTAACTAAAACCATTTCATAAATTAATAATTGCTTTTGCAAAATAATACGTCATTGTTAAATTACAAAATATCATTTGTTCCATTACATCACAAAACACATCATAGTTATAGAAAATGGATGTCATCCAAAACTAGCCAAGTAGCTTCCCCATGCCATCCTCAACAACTCTTACCTGTCAACTGGAAAATACATAAAAGTCAGTGTTGCTGAGTGAGTTCTAGTTTTATAAAACATAATATACTTTACTTTCGTTTAAATCCGTTATGTACTTTCATATGCGATGATGCATCATACGTACATATAGATAATCATATTATTATCTTTCATCATCATTCGTTAACTTTCATTCATTTATCAATGTACGTCATCGTTATTATTCGTTCTCATTCATTATCTTTCTTACTGTACATTTGTACATTCATCATTATCATTCACTTCTCATCCGGACTAATGCCATGTACTATACCTAGAACATTATGCACAAAGTTGGTTACTAGGTATGAGGTCTATAAATAGACCCCGAACATTATGCACGAAGCTGACTCCAGTACTTGTGGCCAGCGACAAGGGTCCCAAACATATTGTCAATCATAAGGATTAGACCCTAGTGTGCATCATTCCAGGGTAACTAACCCGCACATAGTTGAGCTAACACCATTCATTGGTGTGAACCTCTATACATTGCTTGCAAGACTTTTCATACGTTCATTCTTACTTTCAAGCATGCATTCATTCTTTCTTTACGTTCATCTTTTCATTCATCATTAATTTCTTCTTTCGTTACGTAATACTTTACGTTTATTGATAATATCCTACCACACAAATTTAAGCCATGAAAATATACATAAAGTAACAACAAGAAAGCACAACATAAACATACATAGCATAAGCATGCATCATAGCATCATACACCATCATACAACATCATATAACATCATACATCACAACCGAGAACATTCCAAGTTAAAGCCTAAAACTTCCATTTTCCCAAAATTCCAGAAAATATTCTAAGTCTTTACACGCATGAGCCTATGTAGGCGCATGGGCCAAACACTTAGTCAGTTTGGGAAACTTCCTAGGCGCATGGGCACTATGCAGGCACATGGGCACCTAGGCGCATAGGCAGTTGGGCGCATGGGAACATTTAGTCAATTTTGGCACAAACGTAGATGCATGGGAACTATTAGGGCGCATGGGTTTCAAGCGCATGGAACTTAGGCGTATGAGCAACTAACTTTAACTAACCAACGTAATTTCAGTCCTAAGTCCAATTCTAACATGTTCTAAGCTTAGTTCTTACACTCTAAGCATCACCACATACATAACATAATCATGACATCATAATCACCCAAAACATACTTGACCCCATACACATTCATAAATACATACGAGTATAAATACCCACTTTTATAAAAACACACATACATGTATATCCAGCCCCAAAGAAGTTTAAAACATTTAAAATAGGGGATCCAGAACTCACCTCTTGCAACTTTCGTGTATGACTTCTTCGCACCCAAATGCACTTGGAGTTCAAACACCTAAAACCCACCAAAACACACACCCGAACACATACAAACACATATAAGAATACACCTGAGGCTATAAACCAGCCAAGAACACTTAAAACACCAAATTCTTACATTGAATTCGAATTCTTCTTTTTCAAAAACCCAAGAGCTCTGCTCTTTCTCTCTCTAAAAACTATAGACAAAAGGTGATGTAACACAATAGTGGGTGGCCATGCCACTTTTGTACAAAATATAATAATATCTTGTCCTTCATACACTTTTAACCCCCTCAATTTGGGTTTTAATGTATTTCTTTCTTTCCTATCTCTTTTATTCTATATGTTACATCTTTTAAATTTTCCAGGTGTTAAAGTGGTCGCGGTCAATTATTGGCGGTGATGGATGTGGCGGTCGGTGGTATGTAGCAGCAATGATCGGTGGTCATTGAGGTGGTGGTATGTAGCAGCGACTTTCAAATTATCACCCGACGGTAAAGGAATTCGAATGCACTTCTCGAAGCATAGAATTTCCGCGTGTTGCTTGGCTAACCAATCCATACTGATAATAACATCGAAGCTTCCCAGTTGCATAGGAATAAGGTCGATGAAGAACTCGTGTTCGTTAAGGCTCAAGGTACAATCGCGTATTACGACGTCAATGGCGATCGATTTTCCATTGGTGACTCGACGATAAAGGATCTTTCTAGATTAACACATGGCTTAGAAAGCGTAGGGTCGAACTCTAAAGACACGAAACTCCTATCCGCACCTGAATCAAACAGTACAAAAGCAGAATAACTATCTACAAGATACATACCTGTTCAGTAATGACCTATTATTGGTATGATGAACGCAAATAGGGATTTTTAACAAGACAAGGAATAATTAAAAAAAACTTAACGACATACCATTCACTACGTCGTTTTTGGCTTGTGCTTGGTTGGCGTTGATGTTGAAAACTCTTCCATGAGCCGGTGGCACAGCTCCCGTATTGCGGGGACATTGTGGATGAATATGCCTAGGCTCGTCACAGTTGTAGCAGGCTCGATTAGCAAGCATCATATATTGTTCAGGGCACGAAGGCAAGTAGCCACCAGATGCCCATACTTCCCACACAACGAGCAAACTCGGCATGGAGTGTTACTCGCGTGATGGTACTTGCAAGTATTGCACATCGGGTGCGACCCAGTATAAGCTCTTGCCACAAGAGCTTGATTTGCAATGACAACTTTCCTTTGAGGAGTATTTGGTGCTGTCACCATAAAATTGCGAGTCGGGGTGAACTTGCGCTTCTTGTTTTGGAAGGAGGACTGGCCTTCACCTCCTTTGTAGCCTTGGGTGTCACCTTTACATGTGGTATGCCCTTGAGGTGGTATGCCCTTGATATCTTTTCAATGTTGCAGGGCATGGTATCCACCATGTGTGGTAGGAGCATGCTCAACTCATGATGCCGGGTGGAATAAGCCAAATGATTTCCACCATTTTGCTTGAGGTTCCAAAACTCCACCTCCAGCTTCTGCAATTCACTCCTCTGGCAAAACTTTGGATCATTATGTCCTTAAATTCTTCCCAAGGTAGTGACAAGGCAACTTCAGTCCCTCGGTTCCTTTTCTCACTGTTCCACCACGTGAGCGCCTGTTGTTGAAGAACGCTCGCAGCATAGCGGACCTTGAATTCATCGGGACACTCGCTCACAATGAATGTGTTCTCCATACTCTCGAACCGCTCGAGAAGTCCAGTGGCTCCTTCTTTTCCACTAAAGCTAGTGGGTTTACACGAGTTGAAATGCTTAAAGGTGCAGGTGCGATTATTCCTATTTTGGTTGTTGCTATTCTCCCTATGGGTATTGTTGTCAGCACCACTATTGTTTCCATTGGTGTTGTTGTTATTGGCCATTAAAGTGTTGCTAAGTTCAGCAACCATTGACGGGAGCACAACAGCCATTTGCTGGGCGATCATTGCAACGAGTTACGATCGAAACTTCCACTTTTTCCAGGGTGACGAGACATGCTGGATATACAAAATAAGTTAGACACAGGAATGAGGATAACAAAGGATAGTAATTTGAACAAGAATAGGCCAAGAGTCGTAAGGCACATGGAATGGTTCCATTTGGTAACGCATTACCATTTGGAAACGTTGACACGTCAAGGTAAATTGACCCATTTGCCTTAAAAACTTGTGTATGTTGACCATAGTTTATCACTCATCCCAGAAATCCCCAGGTAACAATAACTAGTCCCGTAGGATTTATGCGAAATGCTTACCTTAGCCCTAAGGCCTTTTGCTAGGAATCCAGAATACAGGTGTCTATGTGTCACACAATATTTCTTAGGTTCATGAAATCAAAACCTTGATGAGATTTGTATAGATTAGACATAAAGTCTAAAGACTTAAACCATAGATATAAGGCGTACGAACCCACGTGTCATCGAGAATAAGATTAAGAAGCTTCATGTGTCGGGGAGAATCAAAGAGTCAAAGATAGTTTAGGGGAGACAGGCAACAAAGTTTAAGCATTCATAAGGCAATCCTATGCTAAGGCATCAAGTTGCACATAAGAAGGCATAGCATTATGTAGCATGCAAACCATATATTTTTACAATAATAGAAAGATGATTCTATAAGGTTCATGCATACGCTATAGTCTAGGTCATCATTTCTAATAACTTAAATCTCTATAGTTATGGGCTCTGATACCAATCAGTCACACCCCATCTTAATGGCGGAATCGTCGAGATGTGAGGGTTAAGATTGTTCACAACCATATAACGCTATTATTTAATCCAAATATTATAACCATAAGTTTCAAAGATAAACTACAACCATAAGTCTCAAATAAGAAATCAACATAATGTAACATGAAAATAATTCAAGACAACTCATTTATTTAACTAGGTCCATTCCTAGATGTGAATAAGCTTCAAAGAAACCAATCAAACTTGTGTGTTTCCTAAAACATGTTAAAAATAAAAAGGTCAACATAATATTGGTGAGATTTCCATAGTTTTCATACATAAGTAAATATAGATGGCTATTCATGTCATAAGTTAGTAAGCAAAGTAACTAGGGATGTATGACAGATGTAACAATCAAACCTTGGTAGTTTACAAGATTGCACGTTTACAAGATTATACGATTAGCTAAGTGTACTTGGATTAACCAAGCAGGCTTGTCAGACCCATAGATCTATGACATCTCCAGGATAACAATAATTACTAAGTGAATTGCCCAAGTGTTTACAAGAATCAAACGAGTTTACAAGTGCAATATTTATAAGATAATTACTAAAGTTCAACTAATCACAACAAACGAGTGAATTGCCCAAGTGTTTACAAGAATCAAACAAGTTTACAAGTGCAATAGTTATAAGGTAACATATTTCACCCTAAAATGTAAAAATATAAAAAGAAGTATAGAAATACTCACATGATATATATATATATATATATATATTATATATATATATATATATATATATATATATAAGACGATAATAAGAAATAAACGATGCTCCAACGATTTCCTTTTTACAAGTCACCTAAACATATTTATTCCAGATTAAGTTCAACAATAGGGTTAACGTTTAGACATGATCTAGGGTTTCAATGGAAGATTTGGAGTTTTGATAAATAAAAGTTTAATGATGAAAACACTTTTATTTTAATTTAATGAACAGAATTATAACAATTAAGTAATTAACATGAATTTAAATCATTTAACATAGTTGACAAAGCTTATACACAAAGTATAAATACATTTTTATATTTATTTCAAATAATCATGATTTAATCAATAATTTAAAGTAATGTTTGAACCAATAATAATTTTCATAATTTAAACCATTATTTAGAGTCTAATTTTATAAAATTAAATTAGATGTAACATTTGTAAAAAAATATTTTATAAAAATATTAAAATATTTAAAGAAATAAATCTACAGAAAATAATTAAGTGACTTTAAAAAAAATAATGTTTACAAAATTGATTATTATAATTTTTAGAAATTTTATATTTTTTAAAAGCTAGAAAGCCCTAAAAAATAGTTGAGGTTGCCCGAGTTCAAACCCGGGACCTCCAAGTTGTGAAGGGGTGTAAGTGACCAGTAGACCAAGGGCCGAAGCCTTAGTATGGGATGGTTTTTAAATCTTAAAAGCAAAACAGTTTCAATAAACCTTGAAAACCCTAAAAACCCTAGAACGATTTGCACCAAATTGAAGGTCAATTGTTGTTGTTAATGCTAAAGATCATGGGGCTTTTGTTCCCCATGTAAAGTCGAGTAGGTAGGTGATTTCAATTACCTGGTATTGAAGTGTAACCCATAAGAACATGTGATGAACAGGTCGTGACAACGTAGAGCTTATTTGATATTCAAACGATGATGATAATCAAATTCATTGTACATGTACCTTCTAATGGTCTCAAAGATGAAAAGTCCTCTGTTAACCAGGAGACTGGATCAGTCGTATGATTGTAACATAAGATTGGCTCAGTCGCACGACTGAACACTCAGTCGTGCGGATGAATCAACCACATGGTTCAATCGCACGACTGAACCATACTAATGGTTCAGTCGCACGAATGAACAATACTAACCTATAAATACAACACAATTCGTGGAAAAATGAGAGCATTCTTTAATTACGATTCCAGATGTACCCTAGCCGTCCAGAAGCCTCCCAATTCGTTTCTCAAGTTCACAGAACACATTAGATCAATTCCCAATTGACTTCTAACGTTAGATTCAATACTTGATTGATTATTCGTGTGTTCTCACTGATTGGCTCGCCAATCAAATAGGATTCTGCACTATTTGATCTGGTTTACACGCTAATCACTAGGTATTTCGTTCAAATACCAGGTCCTAACAAGTGGTATCAGAGCCTTGGCTCTTGATTACGTGTGATTCAATCAAGATTGATAAAAAATTTGTGTTTTTGTATTAAAACGCAATTTTTGGTGTCAAATGTGATCTTGGACGTTCCTGCTCATCAAAGTTTGGTTTCTACGGACTTAGGCGATTAAACCTTGCGAAAATTCGAATTTTTACGGCTGAGACACGTTTAACCTAGAAAATTTCGCAAAACAGCAGCTTCAGTCGCACGAGAGTCCATTCGCACGACTGGACTTCATTCGCATAGTCCAGACGCACGATTGGACCTAGTCACATCTCCATTCGTACGATTGAACCGTTCGTTCTTATTGCTCATACGCATCAGATTCATTCGCACCAGTCGTAGAATTCATCCGCACAACTAGACCATTCGCATCCTTCAGTCGCACCAGTGACAGTTTGTTTTATTAGACTTAAAGTTATTCGCCATGGAAGATCAAATGTCAGCCTTTACTGCTGGGAAGGACTCTAGGATACAGAACTGCTGTTGCTTGAGAGTGAGGTGGGTAATCATAATAAACCACCAAAGCTCTTGACGTTAGATGAGTTTCCCCACTGGAAACAACGTTTTGAGATCTACCTCAATGGAGTGGATCCGAATCTGTGGGAAGCCATCGAGATTGGATATAGTACACCGGTGGGAGCTGATGGAGTAAGCTAACATTAGGAAGGATGACAGACGTGCAGAAAGTTAAATACAATGCAGAGAAAAGAGTTTATGCATGATTACACAGTCTATTCCTAAAGACATATTCCACCAGTACTCAGAGAATAAGCAGTCCAAGAAACTTTGGGATGAGCTAGAAAAGAGGTATGATGGGAATGCTTCATTGAAGGCAATCAAGGCTAAGGAGTTAAAGAAGGAATTCGATAACTTCTTATCGATGGGAAACGAGAGTTTAGACGACGTTATAGATAGATTCTACCATCTGATGAGTGAACTTCATACACATGGGGTGGCTACTACCATGGAAGAGAAAGTTACTAACTTTGCAGACGGATTGCCTGAAAAGGGGCCTTCATTCGTGTCTAACCTTAGACAGAATGGAATGCTGGCAAAACTGGATATTAATGACTTCATTCTTAAGTTGCGAGAAGAGGCACTTAGGATGAAGTACAGAGCTCAGAAGTCTTCGTACAATCAAAATCCAGCTTTGTACAACGCCACGCCTCAAGCTAAGACATCTGGAGCACCTCTCCAGACTGCATTTGTGTCTAGCTCATCGGGTCCTTCACATGCGTGTCCTTCAGGATCAGACATGTCAGGACCTTCTTGTACCCACTATATTGGATCCGAAGCAAGTGCTACTAACTGAAGACCGAGGATCTCGGTAATGTGACTGTGGAAGTAGCTCGAGAACACATGGATCTTTTGGCTGCAGTGGTTCATTCTTATGATGAACTTGTTGCTGGGAAGATTGGAAACTGCCATCTGGCAGACAGGACTACGAGCAGGTGGACGAAATGGAGCTTGAGAGGATGGACATAATGTGGGCCTTAGCTAGTGCTGTCCGGAGGGCAAAGAAGTTTGTAAAACAAAACGGACAGAACTTGGTAGCTACTAAGGATACCACATTTGGCTTTGACAAGAGCAAAGTGACCTGCTTCAACTGTGGAGAGAAGGGGCACTTCAAAAGAGAATGTGTCAAGCCTAAGAAGACGGGTAACGGGAACCCGTTCTCGTCCTTCACTCGTCAAGACAAGCAAGCTACCAGTTCTACTTCATCAAGCAAGGATCCAAAAGCCTTGACTGCTCATGATGATGAAGGACAGGATTGGAGCTTTAGGTTTGTATCACTAGGGGAATCAAACATTGCAAGTGTAGAAGATATTGACAGTGATTCCGCTAGTGAAGGAGATCTAGCAGTTGAGATAGCGATGTCACATAGTGAAGAAGCAACTGCAACTGAGGTCAGTTACAAGCCTAAAGAGGAGACTACCACATTAGAGACAGAAAAGACAAAATCACCAGAACAAAGACATCTGATGATGCGTTGATGGCTAAATCTTCTGAATCAACTCAGGTAAGTACTACTGACCAAATGTTTGATAATCATGCTTGTTCTGATTGTGATACTTTTAGGAATAGCATAGATGAAAAATTTGCTAGGTTATTAGATCATAATGATAACTTAGTAAAAGATTTGCAACTGTGCACTGAGGCTAATAGGGTATTAAAACAAAATGAGCATAGTTATAAAGAAAAGATAGACCTTTTGACTAAACAGCTTAGGGAAACCGAAGCAGTTGCTTTTAACCAAGCTAGTGACATTAGGTATTATCTAAACTCCCTAGAAGACACTAAGAAGCAAAAGGCAGTTCTAGAAGTAGAAGTAAATTCACTAAAACAGAAACTACACAGTTGGACTAGTTCTTCACACATAGTCCAACACTTAGTGAGAGAAAGGAACAACGGGGAGGGATTGGGTTATAAAGTGGTTCCACCACCACCTGAGACTTTGATGAACACTAAGACTAGACCAATAAATAAAATCCATCAAGGATCATGTGGTGTCTACTCCTCTTCTTAGTGATCCAGATTCCTTATGTTCATCTATTGACTCTAGAAACAAACAAAAGGAGGCCACTTCAAAGGCAAAGGGTAAATTGCCTTGTGTTAATCTGGAAAAGGAATTTGAAAAGGTTAACTTAAAGTCAGGATCAAACAGAGTCAAATCAGAACCTAAAAAGACTTCTAAGTTAATCTTTTACATATTTCAAGTCAAAAACCAATTAACCAAAAAGAAAAAGATGTTAAACAGGTTAATACAGTTAACTTTGTTAAACCAGAGAAAACATCAAAAGAACCAAAGTCAAAACTAGAGTGAGTGATGTTATAGAGTGTCACACACTTCCACAAAAAGAAAGTTTAATCATAAAGTTGATAGCAGGTCGTGCTACAACTGTGGTGAATATGGACACATTGCCTCCTATTGTCATTTCTATCAGACACTAGGAAGAAGATTGAACCTCAGGTTTCAAAGCCTAGGTCTTCTAAGAGGAATCTCTGACTCCACCTAGAAGAACTAGTGAACCTAAAATTCAACCTGTAAGTTAGTCGACTGTTTATCACAAACAGGCTTGCACAAATCTGGATTATGGAAGGAGAAGACATCCTTTGTGTCTAATAATAATGACAAGAAGGAACCTGAGCTACCCTCATCCTCTAAGGGTCAATGGGTGGAATTTATGATGTGTGATGCCTTGGGAAAACCCAGCCAGTAAAGGCTTGGGTTCCTAACCCAAACTAATCCTTAACTTTGTATGTCCAGGGTGTTCGATACAGTGCTGAAACTAACACGTGGATTGTTGACAGCGGAGCATCCAGGCACATGACAGGAAACAGGGCCTTTTATCAAACGTCAAGCAAATAAAAGGAGGGCATGCTTCGTTTGCTGGAAACAAGGGAGGCTATATCACAGCCCAGGGAGAAGTGGGGAATCAGAAAGTAAGTTTGATAAGGTGAACTACGTTCAACAACTACAAAATAACTTACTTTTGTTTCCAAATATGTGATAAGGGATTTAAAGTCATCTTCGACAACAAGAAGTGTTACGTGCTAAAGAAAGACTGTGATCCCAGAGGACCAAGTTCTGATGACTGCTTCAAGATATAAAGACCTTTATGTTTTGGATCTGTCAACAGCTTCTACAACGGATCATGAGGTTCAGTGTTTTCTATCTAAAGCTACTGAGAAGGATTCCATCTCCTGGCATAGGAGAATGGGACACATTAGTCAAAGGAAGATGAATCACTTGATTCAGAAGGATCTGGTGAGAGGAGTTAATGTCAAGAACTTCCAGCTTCCTGACTTTTGTGTAGCTTGCAAGAAAGGCAAACAGATAAAGAAGTCTCATACGAAAAGAAAGTTCATTCAATAGAACTTCCTCTTGAACTTCTTCACATGGATCTGTTTGGTCCAGTCAGTACAAAGAGCATTGCAGGTGACTTGTATTGTTTTGTGGTCACTGATGAACTACTCAAGGTTCACTTGGGCAATGTTTCTACAAACCAAATCAGAAACATTTGAGTCATTCAAGGAGTTGGTAACCACACTGGAATCTCTCTACAAGCTGAAGGTTAGACAAGTACGCTCAGACAACGAGACAGAATTCAAGAACCAGTGGATGGAGGCATATTGCAAGGAAAAAGGAATTGTGCATCAATTCACTTCTGCCTACACGCCTCAGATGAATGGCGTTGCTGAGAGAAAGAACAGAAGCTTGATAGAGACAGCACGGACTATGCTGGCAGACTCGAAACTGCCTATCCAATTCTGGAATGAGGCAGTGGCGAATGCATGTTATACACTGAATCGAGTCCTGATAGCCAAGCGCCATGCAAGACTTCTGGCGAGCCGTGCACACTTCAAAGATCTTGAACCAAATTTGGAGTATCTTGAACCATTTGGCGCGCCGTGCACACTTCTGAAGAAGACACAAGAAGGTAAATTCAGCGAGAAGGCAGATGAAGGAATCTTTCTAGGATACAACATACCGAACAAGCGAGTTTACACAACTCAACGGGTCTAGTAGAAGTGTGGTGTAATGTTGACGTTCAGAGATATACCACACCACCTACTGGCAAAGGACCCGCCTACTTTTCGACTATGATGGATTCTTCAAGTCCTTAATCCTTCTCTCTCTCCTCGGATGACAAGTTAGCTACTAAAATGATGTATGATATCTTAAATACACCATCTAGCTCACAGGGAGAATCATCTATTTAGTCAGGGGAAGTAGTCGATGATAGTGACTCCTCCTCTGGAGATGAAGCTGAAGAAGATGACCAGAACAGTCAGGAGGAACAGGTTCAGTTCTTGAAAGTCCACAAGCATCTACAAGTGATGCACCTTCGACTACGGAACCTCAAACTCCAACTACCTCAGATGCAGAACCAAATGTTCATAATCTTGGCTCTGAGGTAGCTGTTCCCACTACTCCAGGATCTCAATTAACGTCTATCATCCCCTAGAAAATGTCATTGGGGATGTCAGATCAGGAGTACAAACCCGAAATCAGCTTTATTCAGTGACTACACCTCGGTTATGGAGAAGGGTTACATTCATGATGGTGCTTGTCGGTGTTTTGTCTCGCAGTTTGAGCCAAAATATGTAAGTGATGCACTAAATGATGAGTCGTGGGTGAGTGCCATGCAAGAAGAACTTCTTCAGTTCAAGAAGTTAGGTGTATGGACTCTAGTTGATAGACCTAAAGGTGCTAAAGTCATTGGCACCAAATGGGTCTTGAAATGCAAGAAGGATGACCAAGGGTTATTATCAGGAACAAAGCTCGATTGGTGGTTCAGGTTTTCGCCAAGTCGAGGGAATTGACTACAATGAGGTGTTTGCACCCGTGGCAAGGATGGAAGCCATTCGTATCTTCCTTGCCTATGCATCGTACATGAAGATTAAAGTCTATCAATTAGATGTGAAGAGTGCATTCCTTCATGGGGAAATTAGAGAAACAGTCTATGTCAGTCAACCCGAGGGATTTGAAGATCCTTATCATCGGGATAGAGCCTACAAGCTCGACAAGGCTTTATACGGGCTTCATCAAGCTCCAAGAGCTTGGTATGAGAAACTCTCGACTCATCTTGTGAAACACGGCTTTTGTAGGGGAGTCATTGACTGCATGCTGTTCATTAAAGAAAAAGATGGTGACCTACTGCTCGTACAGATCTATGTTGATGACATAATCTTTGGTTCAAAGAACGAAGAGTTATGCAAAGAGTTTGAAGCAGTTATGAAGAAAGAGTTTGAGATGACTGCTATGGGGGAGATGAAGTTCTTTCTTGGGTTACAGGTGGATCAGACACCAAATGGGATCTTCTACATCAGACCAAGTATGTAGGAGGACATTCTCAGTCGTTTTGACATGGAGAATGCATCTGCTGCTGGGACTCACTTGCTACGAATCACGACATAGCACCTGATGAAAATGGAGATCTTGTAGATGCCACGATGTACAGAGGAATGATTGGATCCCTCATGTATCTTGCCTCAAGACCTGATATCATGTATGCTACATGTTTATGTTCTAGATATCAGGCTAAGCCTAAGGTCAACCATCTGATCGGGGTCAAAAGGATTTTTCGTATCTGAAGGGTACACCCACTTGGGTTGTGGTATCCTCATGATGATGACTTTGAGCTCACGGCGTATAGTGACTCGGATTACGGAGGCTGCAAGATGAACTACAAGTCTACATCCACAGGGTGTCAATTCTTTGGGAAGACTAGTTACTTGGCAGTGTAAGAAGCAGACATCGGTTGCATTGTCAACCTGTGAAGCCGAATATGTTGCTGTTCACAAATCATCTGGATTCAACAGCAAATGCGGGATTACGGTTTAAAGTTCTCCTCTACTCCTATTTGTGTTGATAACTCTGCTGCAATTGCAGTAACTAAAAATCCAGTCCAACATCCTAAGACCAAACATATCGGTATTAAATACCATTTCATAAGAGACTGTTTTGAAAAGAACCTAATTGATGTGGTAAAAATTAATACTGATTTTCAATGCGCTGACCTCTATACTAAAGCCTTTGATAAACCACGTTTTCAATATTTGCTAGAGGTCAACGGCTAAAAAGAAAAGTGAGGTTATTCCTGATGATGATAATGTGTAGTCTGATGTAGTTTAGTTAAAGTTTTCTTTTTTTTATTTTTTTTATTTATTTGTTTATTAGTCTGTTTATTTAAACTCATGTTATTTTGCGTTTTATTAACCTAAAATAATTAAACCAGTTATGATTTTAGTATTTTAGGGGGAGAATTTGTCAGCAAGTAACATTTAAAAAAACAGGGAGAAGGAGTGGATAGCTAATATAAGGTAGACCATAACTGTGATACCGATTCAAACCCTTTGGAAAATGATAGTATACAGGAACAAATCAAGAGGACTGTAAATTTAAATTTAGAAAAGATGCAAAATTCAAAGTATAAGTCTGTGTAGTCTAAGCAATATAAAAGGAAGATGATAGAAAAACTGGTAACTCCTAAGGCAACACAACGAGAGTAGACCTAGAGGTTGCTAGACCACAAATGATATGTCGGTAGATTCAACACAATAGATGATTAGACTTGACTGGTGATTTCAAGATCAAACTAAGTTGTTCAACTGACTGTGGGCTTCCATCTTATCACTGGTTAACACAGTCAACAATATTCAATTAAGGGGAAATGAGCATGTAAACGCCACAAATGTGTGCGGATGACCATAAATAGAGCAAAGCAAGAAAAAAATGAAAGACAAATGCTATAAAGCTAATGACTTATGTTGTTGGTGCATTTTGTGCAAATAATATTAAGCTGCTCTAACAAGGAGATAGGTTGTGTGCCTCTCTGCTGTGCGATGGCACTGACCTGAGGATAAGCATAACCTAGATATTCTAGAATTCATTGTTGTTTGCCGCCTCTCTGCTGTGCGATGGCACTGACCTGAGGACTGGCTTCTCTTTGAAAGCTCTAAGAATAGTCTCTCCTTGTAATAATACCCGTAGACCGCTCAAAAGCTCCTGAGGAATGTTGATTACCATATAAGTGTGGGATCCACAAATGTTAGTTGAAATAATTAAACCTAAAACAATCACCAGTTTGTGTCAAAAGTCTGTGTATGGATTTAAGTGGACAAACATATTGACAATCATTGTGGCTGCAATTCTTGAAAGTTCAAATCAATGTGGTAATCTAAGAGTTCCAGTATGATTTCCTAAAGTTGCTAACGACTCTGGATGAACACCAAGAATTGAGCATCAAAAGATTTTGATAACAAGTCCAAAATGATTTGACTTGCCTGTATGATTCCAAAATTGAATTGGTCCAGGTATGGTCAATCTAAGTTGAAGCTGTCTATTCCGGAACCAAATCCAGTAGATTTCCATCTCAGGACTTATCTCTCTAAAAAGCAAAACAATTCTTATTTTTATTCTATTTTAATTTTCTAATTTAGTTAGTCGTTTTAGTTTGTTTGTTGTCGGACTACATCAGAAAATCAGTAAGGATCAACTCACTAAAAGGGTCATGTCTGAGATGACCACATGTGTTTTAAAAGTTTAAAACAGTCACGTCTAAGGTGATCAAAAAGTTTTCAAGTCAAAACGATCATGTCTGAGATGATCAAATGCTCATAACGTTAATTCTACAATTAAAGGGGTTTTAAAAGTTAAATATTCAAATTGGCAGAAAATTTAATAAGTATGACCCATTCGCACGAATGGACCATACGTATGGACCAATCATACGAATGGAAGCCATTCGTACGAATGGACCATGAATATGGACCATCCAACCGAATGGCCCATACGATTGGCCCGTCGGACGCTTAAGGGCGGACGAGTGAGTCAGTCGCACGACTGAGATCCAGTCGGACGACTGAAGAAGGACGACTGAACCAATCGCACGACTGAGTCCCACTCGCACGACTGAAAGGTGCGTATGAGCTCAGTCGCACGATTGAATCTAGGGTTAGTATAAATAGAGGGGGAGTCGGTCGCAGAGACTCACCACCCTCAAATTAACCCTGAATCGCATGACTTAACGCCACTCTGCCCAAATTTCATTTGATCTCTAAATCCCCCCGTTTCTTGATTACTGACCATTACATCGACTCTACAGGTAATTTACGGTAAAGAAGCACTCCCATAACTTTCAATTTGATGCAAAATCGGTACATTCAGACTCGCAAAAGAACCGAGACTTAAGTGACTAAAAACCTAACTAAATGACTCAAACAAACAAAGTAAAGATGTTAGGTGTTATAAGAATGTATTGCGAGTCAATGAACTAGACAACGATGTCTAAAACTCAAAAGTGGTGAAAAAGTGAATTTGAATTGAACCAGTACATCATGCGAATGGACAGCTTGATGAACTTCAGTCGCACGACTGAAGGGTGCAAACTGCTTAAACGCACGACTGAACCATGCGTATGAAGTTCAGTCGCACGACTGGTGTAACCGCATGAGGTTATATACGTATGAGCCCAGTCGCACACTCAGTGGTACGCATGGGATCAGTCGCACGACTGAACCCATTCGCACTGTTCAATCGCACGACTGATCTCAGTCGCACAATCTCAATCGCATGACAGAAAGATTTTCTTCAAGTTTAAGTGTTTCATGACTTTCTTAGCCAATGGTACTAACGTTTACTATCTTTGTGTAACAGATGGCGAGTCGATGGACTATGAGCACGAAGCCAATATATGTGCTCATCTGGATTTGACATCCAGAAACGCTGCTGATTTCTCTGGCATCATCACATTTCAACTGAGATCGAGGATTGCACATGCCATATCTACTCCTTGTACTCCGTATCGATCCATTCAGCAGGCCTTCTAGGAAGGCGCTACAGTTGATAGATCGTCTGAGCCTCATTGCATCAGAAGTACCATCTTTGGAGAGGCTATTACTATCTCAGAGGAGGATCTAAGGATCGTATTACAGTTGGGGGATGACACTGATTGTCCAACTCGATTACACCCCCTCACAGTCAGAGGATGCTTTCTTAGAGCCAAGTACTCTAGGGACATCAATGCTGGGGTACTCAACAAGAGTAACCTCTGTCCCTAGTTTAAGTATCTTGCGCACGTGCTCCTTAAGTGCATAGCTTCCAGGAAGGGAGGTTTTGATGAGCTATCCGACCAGATACAGAACGCGTATGTTGCGTTGGTGCTGAACCACCCGTTCAGCTTCTCCAAGATGATCTTCACCTACCTGGTGGAGAACATCGAGGAAAGGGAAGGACGGCTTCTGTATGTACCCGAGGTTTATGCAGATGATCATAGATCAGAAGCTTCCCTCCCTGCCAAGGAGAAGGAGGATGCGGTAGTCCTCGAGGTGATGGATGACACTACCTTGGGGAGGATGAAGGTGTATAGGGGGAAGCAAGTGAAACCCCCCCTGTCAGGAGGTTGTTTGGGCATCTGGCCCGGGAGGACTATGTGGTGCCAGCAAAGAGAAAGTGGCGCCACGATGATAGTGACTCTGATGTGGAGCAGATTGCTCTACCCACTCATGATCGGATGATGATGACATTGGGGATGCTGGAGACGGTATGCCTATTCCACCTAGAGGCACTGTGTCTGATGTTGTACCTCCAGTGTCCGTCCCAGCTGAGAAGTAGCCGAGTCAGCTGGATTCCATGAGGATTTTGTTCAGGTGCGGAGGAGGAGGAGGAGTCGGATGAGGAGCCCCTAACACGAACTGTGGGAAGCAAAGTTGTTCCCACAAAACATGGGCTAAGGGTGTTGGTGAATACCCGAGAGACTCCGGAGAGACTGATACTGACCCAAGCTATGCACCGGGGTCAGCAGGCAGGGTTGTAGGGGGAGCATCCACCTCAACGGGGACGAGGAGAAGAGGATGGCTAAGCCCCATGGTTAGAAGAAGAAGAAGCGCGGTTGACCTCGTCACCACCATAGCCACCACAACCACCACAACCACCACATCCACCACAGCTACCACAGCCACCACCATACCTTCCACCACAGTACAGATTCCATCCACCACCATATCCTTTACTCCCACATCACCTCCACCATTTCACAGACCTATCTTCACTACAGCCACCACCACCACCACTTCACACTAAGCAGGACCCTCAGCCATCCCTCACATACTATGGATCACCTCTACCTCCAATCGGGTAGAGGAACAGCTGTCTGCGCTCAACAGGATGGTGATGCACTTACTGGCTGCAGATGAGGAGAAGGCGGCCCAGATCCGCCAGCTTACTGACCTGACTGCTGCACAATCTCACCAGATTGCAGAGCAGGCCCAACAGATGGCTGCTCAGAGCACTGAGATAGCCCAACTCCAAGCACATAGTGTCACATCAAGCAAGAAGATAGAGGAGTTGGAGGAGGCAAAGAAGACTATCATGTTAAAGCTGAAAGGATCTAAGGAGGAGCCCGTGAAGATCAAGGAAGGGGACGGAGATGATGATGATGTGGATGATGAGAGTGATACAGAGGAGAATGAGGAAACTGAAGGAGATAGGACAGAGGAGAAGGACGATGATGATGAAGCAGAAGGAGGGGATGCAGCTGCATCGGCCTCTGCTTCAGGTCAAGAGAAAAGGTCAAAGAACAGACAAGACCAACCAGCTTCTACTTCTGCTCCTCCAAGTGATGAGACGATGATACAGGATAAAAGTAAAGACTAGATGTTTATGTATTTATTTACTTTTGTATTTGAATCCTGTATTGAAAACGATGTATTGAATGTTTATATTAAGTTAATGCATTTCTGTTTGATTAATTACTAATGATTTATGTGTTGAATGTGTAAATCAAACAGATCCAAATTACTAAAAAGATGAGTTTGATGTTGCTCCCCTTCAGCAGGTCAAGACTCAGCTAACAATGATTCTTGATCTGCAAGGGATTGTTAGGAGGTCAGTGAATTATACCCCTAAAGAAGGGGAAATAATTCATGACCTATCAAACGAGCAACTCGCAGAGCTTTTCAAGCTAAATCCAGATGAGATAGTGAAAGATGCTCCGACATGCGATTCGACTAGTGACGAAGAGCTCAACGATGTTGATGAAGTCGAGATCGAAGATGTCACTGCTGAGGATTACCCTCAGTACGCTGACAATGAGGGTAATATGGTCCCCAATCTGGGTGAATCCCTAGTCAGCGATACTTTTGAGGTGTTAAACAAGATGGAGCAAGAAACAGAGAAAGCAGTAGGAACAGCCAAAGCCTCAAATGATGATGTCGACATTCGAAAGGCTGAGTGGGCTGCATGTTTTGAAGAAGTTAGAGCCCAACGTGCTGCACCAAAGAAGGATGCCTACACCAAACTCTACAGAGTCAAGAAACATCACAAGGTGTCAGGAAGGATCATAGCATGGACGTATTTTGAGGATCTTAATGCTTATGCGGTTAAGAGAGAACAGGGCATAGAGTACTTTAGATTCCCACATGATATAAAGACTTTACCAGGTTTTGAGCTCAACCAGCTGGCTAAGCTAAAGCTTTTGTATGCTGAACCGAGGAAGATGTCAGGCTGGTTTGAGGCTGCCCTAAAGAAGTGGTACCACACCAGATGGTTAACTTCAGACCCCAACAGCCTACTAGGTATATCAGAAGGTCTGAGGTTAATGCCATTACTGGCAAGCCCAAGATAGTGTTGAAGTGGAATCCTCCGCGCACAATGTCAAGAATCCCACTCAAGGAAATGCCACAGGACTTCACTCCACATTTTAAGTGGTGGTACTACGATTGGAGAACAGCTGAAGCGGTCATAGTCCTAAGCAAAGAGGGACAAATGGATACGATCAGGGTATTCGACCCGATGTGGCTTACAAACTTGTCGGATAATGATGTCTATACATTATACAAGTGGCCACTGTTCTATGATACGCAAGATATTGTACAAGCCCTCCAGTTCCAGATCATTATACGACTCTGCTTCGTGTTTGAGATTCACACGGGAGTCACAAAAGAGGAGAAGTACAAGAAATACAAGGAGGTTATGCAGAAAACAAGAGATTAGAGAGATCTAGGTCCAAGGGGGAGTTTGTTGATACATGTATGTCCCTAGATCATGATATGAATATAATAGATCTTGTTTGTCTGATTATGAGGTAATGCTTGGAATGATTAATGAAATTATATTGTTTGTTTGTAATTTATAATGTTTAATATTTCATTAATGAGTCGACGTTGAATTGGTTAATTAGGTTTGTGGTTGTTTGAATTGTTACACATAATGTTATATTAATTAATTAATACATTCAAACTTAACAAAATGAAGTTCTCATGCGTTAGATTCAATACTTGATGATTCTTCGTGTGTTCTCACTGATTGGATCGCCAATCAAATAGGATTCCACACTATTGATCTGGTTTACATGCTAATCACTAGGTATTTCGTTCAAATACCAGGTCCTAACAGTTATTGGGTATGACCCGACTTGGATCATAATGTACTAACCACATCAATCTTATATGTGTCTTGGGCATATAAGATCCAACATTCTCCCACTTGCACAAGATTCATAGAAAATTAATGTAAGCAGTAATACCGCCTAACAACGGTTTACTACCCTTAATACGTATGCCTAGGTGCCATTCAATAACATCATCTCGTTCAAGTACCATACTTGAAATGTTTTAGGTGAATTAATCATCCATCCTTTTGTTATTGCATTCTGAATCTGGTCTGAAAGATCATCAAACCCACCCCTCCGAAAGGCTACGCACTTAAGAATCACATGTGCTAAGTACTTGTACTGGGGACACAAGTTGCTCTTGTTGAGCACCCCTGTATTTATGTCCCCAGAGTACTTAATCCTTAGGAAGAACCCTCTAACTGTCAAAGGGTGTAGCCTGGTCGGGTGATCTGCATCATCACCCAGATCGAGTACTCGTCGTATATCATCAGCAGTCACCTCGATAGCATACCCAAAAATGGTACTCCGGATGTTGTAGGGCTCATGTGAACGATCAACCGATGCCCCCTACTAGAAGGCCTGCTGTATAGACCTATAGGGAGTGCACGGTGTGGATATAGCTCTGTGAATCCGGCATCTCTTTAGGAATGCAATGATCCCAGCAAACTCAGCACCATTTCGAGTCATAGCATCCAAATGAGCACAAATATTGTGCTTGGTGTTTATTATCCACCTATCAGCCATCAATCTGTAATACAAGACACATAGACATTAGATCACCACAAAACAAACATCAGTTCAAATTAACCTGGTTGAGCTCAGTCTGGTTCAATCATGCGATTGAACCATACAACTGAGTTCAGTCGGTTGACCTAACATGCGACTGAATACAGTCGGGTGACTGAACATGCGACTGAGTTCAATCGGGTGACTGAGCCTGTGATTGGTTCAGTCGCCCGACTGAGCTCATTCGGATTATCCAATTGGCTGACTGAGTCGTTCGGCCAACTCAGTCGTGCGATTGGAGTTCATCCGGGTGTCCAGTCGTCTGACCTACTGTCTGTTCGAATGAAATTCGAATTTTGACCAATTCTTCAAATTAGACATCGTGTTTTGGTTCAATAGACTCGCAATCACTCTACTAATCACATAATAACCTAAATTTCAACATTTTACTTAGTTTAGTTAGGTTATTTGTCCAATTTCAGTCTCGGGTCATGGTTAGGGCCGAATCTCGTGATTTAGGGCTCAAATCAACAAATTTTTGTTAGATTACACCGCATTATACCTGTAAAATCAACAGAGATCGTCAGAATATCACAAGATGAACTTAATTTGGGTCTGAAGAAATTTCGGCAGAGTAACGACACTTTATGCGATTTTAGGGCGAATGGGGGGTGATGAGTTTATGTGATCGACAATGGCCCTATTATACTGGATCTTATTTCAAGCGGGCGACTGAACCCATTCGCTCTGTTCATTCAGGCAATTGGACCTCAGTCGTCGATTGGTTCAGCCGATCACATTTAGTTGGCCGACTAGATTTCAAACCAATTTAAAAAAATAAAATTTAACTAACAAAATTAAAATGTTTTTGTGTTTTTGTGTGGAGTGGAAATCCTAAGATAGAAATCTACTAGATTTATTTCATTGAACAGGCAGCTTCAAGTTATTTTGACCATAAGTGAAATGATTCATTATGGAATCATACAAGTAATCAAATCATTCAGGACGTGTTTCCAAATTCAGTTGATGCTAGATTCTCGACTTCATCGAGGTTTATCTAGCAATTTTAAGAAATCATACTGGTACTACGAGGTGAATACGTTGATTTGGATTTTCAAGAATTGCAGCCACACTGATTGTCAGTATAATTGTCCACTTAAATCCATACACAGACTTTTGACACCGATTGGTGATAGAATAGGTTATGTTATTTCATCCAACATTTGTGGAGCCCACGCTTATATGGTAATCAACATTCCTCAGGAGATTTTTGAGCGGTCTACGGGTATTTTGACAAGAAGAGACTATTCTTAGAGCTTTCAAAGAGAAGCCAAGCCTCTGGTCAGTGCCACTGCACAACAAAGAGGCGGCAAACAACAATAAACTCTATAATATCTAGGTTATGCTTATCCTCAGGTCAGTGCCATCGCACAGCAGAGAGGCACACAACCTATCTTCTTATTAGAGCATAATTTTTTCTTTTGCACATAACACACCAACAACATAGGTTATCAGCTTGATTGCGTTTATTTTTCATTTTTTCCGTGCTTTGCTCTTTTAGTGGTCATCCGCACACATTTGTGGTGTTTATTTGCTCGTCACCCCTTATTGGAAATAACTGATTGTGTTAACCAGTGATAAGATGGGAACCCACAGTCGGTTGAACAGTTTAGTTTAAATTGAGTTCACCAATGAGGTCTAATCATCTATTGTGTTGAATCTACCGACACATCATATAGTGGTCTAACAACCTCTAGATCTACTTTCCTTGCATTACCTTAGTACTAGTCAGTGTACTATCATTTTTCCTTCTATATTGCACAGACTCCTCTGACTTATACTTTGAATTTTGCATCTAATTTAATTTAATCTTTTAAAGTCCCAAATAATTTATTCCTGTGTACTATCATTTTCCACAGTCATTGAAT
The DNA here is from genome assembly GCA_025506515.1 of Flaveria trinervia. Taxonomy (NCBI): domain Eukaryota; kingdom Viridiplantae; phylum Streptophyta; class Magnoliopsida; order Asterales; family Asteraceae; genus Flaveria; species Flaveria trinervia. The sequence continues at coordinate 24,511,440 of CM046448.1, forward strand.
CGGTTTCACAGAGCCGATCTCATTTCTATCAGCTAGCCTGTCCTCCTCCCTCGTTTTTTTACTGACTTAACCTATTCTCCCCCCTAAAATTCTAAAACCGTAAAAGAATTGCGTTTTTAGGATTTTAATAGGCGACGAAATAATAGTAATAAAATTAATTAAATCAAATAAACTAAAATTAAAGAAAATAAAAGAAAATTTGACTTTACGCATCGGACTAGGCATGGTCATATTCTTGAATTACCTCACTTTTCTTTTTAACGCCGTTGACCTCTAACAAGTATAGAAAAGTTTTTTTCAAAACAATCACGTATAAAGTGATATTTTATGCCGATGTGTTTGGTCTTAGGATGTTGGACCGGATTTTTAGTAACGGCTATTGCAGCAAAATTATCAACAAAGATAGGGGTGTTAAAAAACTGCAAACCGTAGTCCCGCATCTGCTGTTGAATCTAGATGATTTGAGAATATAAGCTTGCCGTAGAAACATATTCAGCTTCACAAGTTGACAACGCAACTGATGCTTGCTTCTTACACTGCCATGTGACTAATCTTCGCCCAAAGAATTGACACCCTACTGAGGTAGATTTGTAGTTCATCTTGCAGCCGCCATAATCCGAGTCACTGTACGTGGTTAGTTCAAAGTCATCATCATGAGGATACCACAATCCAAGTGTGTGTGTACCCTTCAGATAACAAAATATCCTTTTGACCCCAATCAGATGGTTAACTTTTGGTTTTGCCTGATATCTTGAACAAAGATATGTTGCATACATAATATCAGGTCTTGAGGCAGTGAGGTACACGAGGGATCCAATCATTCCTCGGTACATGGTGACATCAACCAGATCACCATTCTCGTCGAATGCTACATCATGGTTCGTAGCAAGTGGAGTCCCAGCTGCGGAAGCATTCTCCATGTCAAACCGACTGAGAATATTCCCTACATACTTGGTCTGATGTAGAAATATTCCCTTTGGTGTTTGATCCACCTGTAACCCGAGAAAGAACTTCATCTCTCCTATGGCATTCATTTCAAATTCTGTCTTCATCACTGCTTCAAATTCTTTACATAATTCCTCGTTCTTAGAATCGAAGATTATGTCATCAATGTAAATCTGAACCAGCAGCAGATCACCATCTTTCTCTTTGATAAACAGTGTACAGTTAATTACTGTTGATACACTTATGTACCTAGATCCTGATCTCAATGTAATATGTCATGAATGTCTTGCACTTATGTAATATTGGGTATTTAATGAAATGATAATGTTTGGTTGTGATTTATAAGGTTTAATATTTCATTAATGAGTTGAGTATTGTTTATTGACTTGATTATATAGGTTTGTGGTTGTTTGAATTGGTATACATAATGTTATAATAAGAATACATTCAAACTTTGGTTAAGTTAAGTTCACATGCGTCCGACTGGACCATGCGCCCAAACAGTGGTCATGCGTCCAAATGGCCATGCGATTGAGTGTCCATGCACCTAAATAGTCCATACGCCTGAACAGCTTCATGCATCTGAAGCAGTCGCACGACTATACATTCAGTCATACTAATGGATCAACCGCATGGTTCAATGACACGAATGAACCAAGCTCATGGTTCAGTTGCCCGAATGAGCAACCCTAACCTATAAATACCACTTAATTCGTGGAAAAACGTAACAATTGAGAAGCATTCAATTCACTTCGACTCCAGACGTACCCTAGCCGTCCAGAAGCCTCTAAGTTCGTACTCCAAGTTCATAGAATGTTGTAGATCGATTTCTAATCGATTCTTGACGTTAGATTCAATTCATTATTGTGTCTACGTGCGTTCTCACTAATTGGATCGCCAATCAAATAGGATTCCGCACTATTGGTTTGGTTTAACACGTTAATCAGTTGGTGTTTCGTTCAAATACCAGATCCTAACAAGTGGTATAAGAGCTTTGGCTCTTGATTACGTGTTGATTCAATAGTTTTGATACAAAAGTTGTGTTTCTTCATAAAAAAAGCAAATTTTGTGTCTCACGGAGTCTTAGACGTTTCCAGACCTAAAAGTTTACTTTTTCCGGCATACGACGATTAGGGTTTGGTCAAATTCGAGTTTTTACGGCCAATACACGGTTAACCTACGAATTATCAAACTTCAGCAAGTTCAGTCGCACGATTGGCTCAATCACACGACTGAGTTCATTCGCATTCTTCAACCGCATGATTGGACTCATTTGTACGCTCATTCGTACGATTGAGAACCTCATTCGGACTGTTCAACCGCATTAGTTCATTCGGCCGACTGACTCATCCGCATTTCCTCAGTTGCATGATTGCACTATCCGCATTTTTTCAATCGCCCGAATAAGTCCAATCGCATACCTTCATTCGCATACATCAGCAGTTTGTTAAATAGTAAAGTTAAGTGAAATGGAGGACAAATTTTCAGCATACACAGCAAGTAGAGATACTCGCATCCAGAATCTACTGTTGTTGGAGAACGAAGTGGGAATTCACAATAAACCCCCGAAGCTTATAACGTTAGACGACTACCCACAATGGAAGCAACGTTTTGAAATCTACTTAAATGGAGTAGATACAAATCTGTGGGAGGCAATAGAGTCGGGGTACAACATACCCGTAGGAGCATATGGAGTTAAACTTACTCTAAGTGGAATGTCGGATGCTCAGAAGGTAAAACACAACGCTGAGAAAAAAGTATACGCTTTGCTCACTCAGTCTATTCCGAAGGATATCTTCCATAAGTATTCAGAGTATACTCAAGCAAAGAAACTATGGGATGCGTTGGAGAAGAGGTCTGACGGAAATGCCTCACTCAAGGCCATTAAGGCCAAAACTTTGAAGAAGGAGTTCGACAAATTCTCTTCAATGGGAAAGGAAGGTCTGGATGATGTGATCGACAGATTCTACCATTTGATGAGTGAGATGCACACTCATGGTGTAACTACGTCGATGGAGGATAAGGTATCCAATTTTGCAGATGGTCTACCGGAGAAATGGGCTTCCTTCATTTCAAATCTCAAACAGAATGAGATGCTCTCGAAGTTAGACATAAATGACTTCATTCTGAAATTGAGAGAAGAGGAGCTTAGGATGAATACAGAGCCCAAAAGGCCAACTACGATCAGAATCCTACACTCTACAATGCAATCCTCCGGTCAAGACATCTGGAGCACCAGTGCAACTGCCTTTTTCTCAAGCGCAGCAATTCCAGCATAACCGTCAACTTCAGGGTCCGAAACGCCAGGGTCGTCTAGCACCCAGTATATGATACCTGAAGCTAATTCAGCAAAACTGAAAACCGAAAACTTCGGAATGTGACAGTGGAGGTGGCCAAAGAACACATGGACCTCTTAGCTGCTGTAGTCCACTCATATGATGGACTAGTTGCTGGAAAGATAGGCAATTGTCACCTGGTAGATGAAGATTATGAACAGGTGGATGAAATGGAGTTGGAACGTATGGACATAATGTGGGATTTGGCAAGTGCTGCCCGACGAGCTAAAAAGTTTGTCAAAAAGACCAGACAGAACTTGGTTGCTACCAAAGACACAACCTTTGGCTTCGACAAGTCAAAGGTTACTTGTTTCAACTGTGGCGAGAAGGGACACTTCAAAAGGGAGTGTGTAAAGCCAAAGAAGACTGGGAACGGTAATCCCTTCTCGTCATTCAATCGTATGGACAAAGCCACATCTAGCAGTTCTACTTCATCAAGCAAGGACCCCAAAGACTTGACTGCTAATGAGGATGAAGGATAGGACTGGAGCTTTCGGTTCGTGTCACCGGAAGAGTCAAACATAGCTAATGTGGAGGACATTGATGACGATTCGGCTAGTGAGGGAGACATAGCAGTAGAGCTTGTGATGTCAAATTCTGAAGACACTGCACCTATGGTCAACCACCTGCCTGAAGAAGAAAAATATCTGCATCAACGTCAGAATCACCAGAACCGGAGACAACAGATTCTGTACTCATGGCTGATTCATCTTCAACATCTCAGGTAAGTACTACTGACCAGTTATTTAATAATCATGCTTGTTTAGATTGTAATAAATTTAGAGAAAGTATAGATTTAAAATTTGCTAGGTTATTAGATCATAATAATAACTTAGTAAAGGACCTGGAACTGTGCACTGAGGCAAATAGAGTGTTAAAACAAAACAGCACTGTTAGAAGGAAAAGATAGACCTACTGAATAAACAGCTTAGGGAAACAGAGGTAGTCGCCTTTAACCTAGCAAATGACATTAGATACTATCTGAACTCCCTAGAGGACACTAAGAAGCAAAAAGCAGTTTTAGAAGTAGAAGTCAACTCTTTAAAACAAAAACTGCATAGTTGGACAAGCTCATCACACATTGTCCAACACTTAGTGAAGAGAGAGAAATAATGGGGAGGGGCTGGGATATAAAGTGGTTCCACCACCACCTGAGACCTTGATGAACACCAAAAGTAAACCAATTAGCAATAACCCCATCAAGGATCGTGTGGTGTCCACTCCTCTGTTAGTGATCCAGATTCCGTAAGTAAATCAAATGAATCTGACTCTAAACAAAAGGAGGCCACTTCAAAGGCAAAAGGAAAGATGCCTTGTGTTAACCTGAAAACTGAATTTGAAAAAGGTTAATTTGAAGTTTGGGTCAAACCAAATCAAACCGAACCCAACAGGACTATAAAACCTAATCAATCATGAGCTTCATGTCAAAGTCCAGGTAAACAAGAGATAAAAGATGTAAAACCAGGTAAAGCAATTAAGTTTGTAAAACCAAGTCGTACATCTAATAAAGAAGTGTCTCAATCCAACATAATAAGGCCACTAAGTGACTTTTACATCTCCACCAAAACATATAACCATAAAGTTAAAAGCAGATCCTGCTATAATTGTGGAGAGTATGGTCACATAGCATCTCAGTGTCTTTATTATCAGACACCGAGGAGGAAAGTAGAACTTTCAGTATCTACACCTAGATCTTTTAAGAGGAACTCAGTGATGCCTCCAAAAAGGGCTAGTGAACCCAATGTTCAATCCATAAGCCAGTCGTCTTTCTATCACAAACAAGCCTTACACAAAGCTAGTCTATGGAAAGAAAAATCCGCCTCAGCGTCTGAAAATGAGACAAACAGCTATCTAAGCTTCCCTAACCTCAAATGGTCAATGGTGAGTTTATGATGTGTGATGCCTCAGGGAAACCCAACCCAGTGAAGGCTTGGGTTCCTAACATGAACTAATGTTTTCATTGAATGTGCAGGGTATTCGCTATAGTGCTGAGACTAACACATGGATTGTCGATAGCGGAGCATCCAGGCACACGACAGGGAATAGAGCTCTCTTATCAAATGTCAGACAAATCAAAGGAAGGCATGTTTCATTTGCTAGAAACAAAGGCGGGTACATCACAGCCCAAGGAGAAGTGGGAAATAAGAAGGTTAAGTTTGATAAGGTAAACTATGTCCAACAACTATAAAATAACCTGCTTTTAGTCTCTCAAATTTGTGATAAAGGATTCAAGGTAGTCTTTGACAACAAGAAGTGCTACGTTCTAAAGAAGGACTACGTGATTCCGGAGAACCAAATTCTAATGTCAGCTTCAAGATATAATGATCTTTATGTTTTGGATCTCTCAAAGGCCTCTACAACAAATCATGAAGTTCAGTGCTTCTTGTCCAAAGCTACTAAGAAGGAATCAATCTCCTGGCATAGGAGAATGGGACACATAAATCCGAGGAAGATGAATCACTTGGTCCAGAATGATCTCGTGAGAGGAGTAAATGTCAAAAACTTCCAACTCCCAGATTTCTATGTTGCGTGCAAAAGGGAAAACAGACGAAGAAGTCTCATAAGGAAAAGAAAGTCCACTCTATAGAACTTCCCCTTGAGCTCCTTCATATGGATCTATTTGGTCCAGTCAGTACAAGAAGCATCGCAGGCGACTTGTATTGCTATGTAGTTAGTGATGACTACTCAAGATTCTCTTGGGTAATGTTTCTGAAATCCAAATCAGAAACATTTGATCCTTCAAGGAATTAGTAACGACACTGGAATCCCTATACAAGATGAAGGTACGACAGGTACGCGCCAGACAACGGAACCGAGTTCAAGAATCAGTGGATGGACGCCTATTGCAAGGAAAAGGGAATTGTGCATCAATTCACCTTTGCCTACACTCCTTAGATGAACGGGGTTGCTGAACGAAAGAATCGCAACTTGATATAGATGGCACACACTATGCTGGCAGACTCGAAACTGCATATTCAATTCTAGAATGAAGCAGTAGCAAATGCATGTTACACGCTTAATCAAAACCTGGTAGTGAAACGCCATAGAAAAACGTGCTACGAGTTACTACAACGACGTAAACCTAACTTAGAGTATCTCGAGCCGTTTGGTGCTCCATGCACCCTACTGAAGAAGACTCAGGAAGGGAAATTTAGTGAGAAGGTTGATGAAGGGATTTTTCTAGGATACAACATACCGAACAAGAGAGTTTACAACAACTCTAACGGGTCAAGTAGAGGTGTGGTGTAACGTTGATGTTCAAGATACATCACACCGCCTGCTGGAAAAGGACATGCTACTTTTCGACTATGATGGATTCTTCAAATCCTTCAATATCCTTTTTCTAGTTCAGAAACGGTTGGCAAACAAGATGATGTATGATGTCTTGAACACACCGTCTCAAGACTCAACACCATCCAGTTCACAAAGTTCATCATCTACCGATTCAGGAGGAGCACTTGAGGTGAGTGACTCCTCCTCTGATGAAGAAAATATGGAAAATGATCAAAAACTAGGATGCACATGTTCCTCTTACCTCAAGTCCACAAGCATCTCATAATGATGCATCTGAGATGTCAAAACCTCAGACTCCTATTGCCTCAGATTCAGAACCAAATTTTCACAATCTTGATTCTGAGGTAGTTGTTCCAACAACTCCCGGTTCACGTCTAAATGTCTATCATCCTTTGGATAATGTTATATGAGATGTGAGATCAGGGGTTCAGACTAGAAATCAGCTATACTCAGCTGATTATGCCTCTGTGATGGAAAAAGGATACCTTCACGATGGTGCCTACCGCTGCTTTGTGTCTCAGTTTGAGCCAAAGTATGTAAGTGAAGCACTGAATGATGAGTCTTGGGTGAGTGCCATGCAGGAAGAATTTCTTCAGTTTAAGAAGTTGGGTGTATGGACTCTAGTAGATAGACCTAAAGGTGCAAAAGTCATCGGTACCAAATGGGTCTTGAAATGCAAGAAAGATGATCTGAGAGTGATCATCAGAAACAAAGCTCGGCTTGTTGTTCAAGGTTTTTGACAAGTTGAGGGTATCGACTACAATGAAGTGTTTGCACCAGTGGCACGGATGGAAGCAATCCGCATCTTCCTTGCCTATGCATCGTATATGAAAATCAAAGTTTATCAACTTGGTGTGAAGAGTGCGTTCCTTCATGGTGAGATTCGAGAGACAGTGTATGTCAGTCAACCCGAGGGATTTGAGGATCCATATCATCGGGATAGAGTTTACAAACTTGACAAGGCACTATATGGATTTCATCAAGCTCCAAGGGCTTGGTATGAGAAACTCTCTACTCATCTTGTGAAACACGGTTTTTGCATGGGAGTCATTGACTGTACATTGTTTATCAAAGAAAAGGATGGAGATTTGCTGTTGGTACAAATCTATGTCGATGATATAATCTTCGGTTCAAAGAACGAAGAATTATGCAAGGAGTTTGAAGCGGTAATGAAGGCTGAATTTGAGATGAGTGCAATGGGGGAGATGAAGTTCTTTCTCGGGTTACAAGTGGATCAGACACCAAACGGGATCTTCCTACATCAGACCAAGTATGTAGGGGATATTCTCAGTCGGTTTGACATGGAGAATGCTTCTACAGCTGGCACTCCACTTGCTACAAACCATGATGTAGCACCCGATGAGAATGGTGATCTGGTAGATGCCACTATGTACCGAGGGATGATCGGATCTCTCATGTATCTCACTGCCTCACGATCTGATATCATGTATGCTACATGTTTATGCTCACGATATCAGGCAAAGCCTAAGGTGAACCATGTAATTGGGGTCAAAAGGATTTTTCGTTATCTGAAGGGCATACCCACACTTGGGTTGTGGTACCCTCATGATGATGACTTTGAGCTCACAGCGTATAGCGACTCGGATTACGGCAGCTGCAAGATGAACTACAAGTCTACATCAGCAGGATGTCAGTTCTTTGGAAGAAGATTAGTAACCTGGTAGTGTAAGAAGCAGACCTCGGTTGCATTGTCAACTTGTGAAACTGAATACGTTGTTGCTGCAAGCTGCTGCTCTCAAATCATATAGATTCAACAGCAAATGCGGGATTACGGTTTGAACTTCTCTTCTTCTCCTATCTTTGTTGATAACTCTGTTGCAATTGCAGTCACTAAGAACCCGGTCCAACAACCTAAGACCAAACACATCGGTATTAAATATCACTTTATACGTGATTGCTTTGAAAAGAACTTAATCGATGTGATAAAAATAAATACGGATTTTCAACGCGTTGACCTCTATACAAACGCATTTGACAAACCACGTTTTTATATTTGTTAGAGGTCAACGGCGTTAAAAAGAAAAGTGAGGTCATTCCTGAAGATGACCATGTATAGTCCGATGCGTCGTGTCTAGTTTCTTTTATTTTTTAAATTTTTAATTCTATTTTATTCTCTTGTCGTTGTTTGATTTTAATTAGTTTAATTCCAATTGGTTTATTTCCTTGCCTATTAAAATCCTAAAACGCTAATCCGTGGTGGTTTTATAATTTTAGGGGGAGAATAGGTTTAGGCAACAACAACAAAAAAACGAAAGAAAAGGAGAGGCAAGCTGATAATAATAAGATCGTATGTGTGATACCGATTCGATTTTTGAAATATGATAGTACATAGGTACAAACCATTTGGGACTTTAAAAATTCAAAATTGATAAAGAAGCAAAGCTCATGTATAAGTCTGTGTAGTCTGAGCAAGATAAAAGGAAATATGATAGATAAGCTAGCTACCACTAAGGTAACACAAAGAGAGTAGACCTAAAGGTTGCTAGACCACAGATGATATGTCGGTAGATTCAACACAATAGATGACTAAACCTTTTGGTGATCCCAAGATTAAACTAAAATGTTTGACTAGATGTGGGTAACACCTTATCCCTGGTTAACACAATCAACAAGATTCCAATAAGGGGTGACGAGCAAAATAAACGCCACAAATGTGTGCGTAAGACCAAAGCATGAGCAAAAGAACTTAAAACAACGTAATCAAACTGATAACTTATGTTGTTGGTGAGATCTATCAAAAAGAATGAAAATGCTCAAACAAGAAGATGGGTTATGTGCCTCTCTGCTGTGCGGTGGCACTAACCTGAGGATAAGCATAATCTATATATTCTAGAACTCATTGTTGTTTGCCGCCTCTCTGCTGTGCGGTGGCACTGACTTGAGGATTGGCTTCTCTTTGAAAGTTCTAAGAATAATCTCTTCTTGAACACTACCCTTAGACCGCTCAAAAATCTCCTGAGGAATGTTGATTACTATATAAGTGTGGGATCCACAAATGCTGGTTGAAATAAACAAACCTTAAACTGTCACCAAACTGTGTTGAAAGTCTATGTATGAATTTAAGAGGACAAATATACTGACAATCATTGTAGCTACAATTTTGAAAGTTCAAATCAGTGTGGGGACCTGAGAGTACTAGCATGATTTCCTAGATTTGCTAATTGACTTTAGATGAAATACAAGAATAGAGCATCAAAGTTTTTAATATCTTGTCCTGAATGATTTGTATATCTTGTATGATTCCAACTTGAATTAGTCCATGTATGGTTTAAATGATTGAGGCTACTCTCTCAGAAAAATTATTCCTTAGAATTACGTCTTAGGAATTAACCCTCACAAAAACACAAAAAACATGTCCTAGTTTTAAGTTTCAGTATTGTTTCTTTTATTTCTGTACAAAGTCTGTAAATTTCAGTTTTGTGTAGTATCAGACTATGTCATGAAAGTTGATAAGGGACCTTATTATTCAAAAGGTCACGTCTGAGGTGACCACACGTGCTTTCAAATAAAATTGCGTCACGTCTGAGGTGACAAAATGTTTTAAAAGGATCACGTCTGAGGTGATCAAAGGTTTTTCAAGATAAAATGATCATGTCTAAGATGATCAAGGGCACATAACGTTTATTCAAAAGTTAAAAGGGTGTAATTTGTAAAATGGTCATAAAGTCCAATTCATGACCCATTCGCACGAATGGACCATGAGTATGGACCAATCATACGAATGAACCATACTCAGGCATTAAATAGCCGAATGGACATAAGTATGAACCATTCATCCGAATGGCTTATCAGAATGACGCATTCGACCGAATGAGAGTGTGCGAATGAGTCAGTCGACTGACTGAGCTCCAGTCGACCGACTGAAAGTGCACGACTGAGCCAATTGCCTGACTGAGTTCCATTCGCCCGACTGAGTTCCATTCACCCGAATGAACCGAGCGAATGAGTCCAGTCGGCCGATTAAGCTCAGATTCAGTATATATAGGGCCACAGCCGATCGCATTCGGCTCATCACTTCCAATCGCCCTTATATTGCACATCCTACCGTTACACTGCCCAAATTTCTTTAGACCTCGATTATACATTCCTATTGATCTTCTGACATGTGTGTGCATTTATACAGGTATAATGTGATGAAGTCTCATAGAAATCAGAAGATATGGTGCCCTAATTAGTGATTCGCGATTGAAACAAGACCGAACATCTCTATGGATTAATGACCTACTGAAACCAAGTAAAATGTTAAAAATAATGTTATTAGGTTATTAGTTAAGTGATTGCGAGTCTAAAGAATCTATACACAATGTTGAATTTCATGAGTTGGTCAAGATTCGAACCTAAGTCGACCGAACAGTAGGTCATGCGACCGGTCGTCTGGATGAACTCCAATCGCACGATTGAGCTGGCCGAATAGCTCAATCGGCCGAATGAATCATACGTATAAGCTCAGTCGGCCGACTGAACTAATCGCAATATCTGTCAACAGGCTGAACTCAGTCGCCTGTTCATTCACCCGAATGAGTCCAGTCGCATGATAGGACAATCGACTGAACACAATCGCATGATTCATTCGCATAAATGAATCAGAATGAATTCTATCAAGTTACTTAGAAATGATTTATGGTAGGTGAGTATCTAACGTTTATGTATGTTGTGTTACAGATCGATGGCTGATAGATGGTCTATCAATCCCAAGCACAACATCTGTGCTCATTTAGACCACACAACTCGGAATGGTGCCGAGTTTGCTGAGATCATCGCTTTTCTAAAGCGATCGAGGATACACAAAGCATCTCTACTCCATGCACTCCCTATAGAGATTACAGCTGAAGACATTCAGCGTGTACTTGGGTTGGGAGATGATGCTGGATACCCCACCAAGCTACACCCGCTGACAGTGAGAGGCTGCTTTCTAAGGATTAAGTACGCTGGGGACATCAACTCAGATGTGCTCAACAAGAGCAACCTGTGCCCCCAGTATAAGTACTTGGCACATGTTATTCTGAAGTGCATAGCTTCCAGAAGGGGTGGGTTTGATGACCTATCAGACCAGATACAAAATGCCTACGTGGCACTGGTGCTGAACTACCCCTTCAACTTCTCTAGCATGATCTTCTCTTACCTCGTAGAGAATCTGGAGGCAAAGGGAAAAGAGGGCTTTTGTATGTACCCCAGGTTCTTGCAGCTGATTTTTGATGAGAAGCTGCCCTCGCTTCCAAAGGAGCACCACGATGCAATAGCTTTGGAGATCATGGATGATACGACTCTGGGTCGTATGAGAGGTTACGGGGGTAAGCAGGTAAGCCCCAGGTAAAGAGGCTTATAGGCCATCTGGCCAAGGAGAACTACGTGGCGCCAGGCAGGCGTAAGTGGCGTCACGTAGACACCGACTCAGATGATGAGCAGCTACAGCTCCCAGAGCACGACTCTGATGATGATGATAGCGGGGATGCTGGAGATGAAGGGCCCACTCAATCAAGGGGCCCCACTACTGCTAGTGTATCTCCAGCATCTGCCCCCACTAGAGATGTAGCAGAGACTGCTGGATTCCACCGGGAATTCATACCTGGTGAGGAAGAGGAGGAGTCAGATGAGGCCACTAACCTGTATTGTGGGCAGCAAAGTAGTTGCCACAGAACGAGGGCTTAGGGCTGTTGGTAAACGCCCCGGTGGGTCGGGAGAGGATGATACCGATCCCACGTATGCTCCCGACCAGCCGAGTAGTGCCCTAGGGGGAGCATCCTCCTCGACTGGTTCGAGGAAGAAGAGGATGGCTCAGCCCCATGGTATGAAGAAGAAGAAAAGAAGGCTTAGTTTCATTACTACCTCCACCATCACTACTTCTGCCACCACTACCACCACCACAGCTACCACCATTACTATACCACCCTCCACTACTACAGCCACACCTCCACCAGTGATTCCACCCCCAATCCACATCACCTCCACCACCACTTCAGCTTACCCCTCACCACCCACACACATACCACCTCCCATATTCACCACTGCCACCACCACCTCCTCTAGCCACCAGGCAGGACCATCATATTCCCCACCATTTCCCTCAAGATCATCTCTACCTCCAAGTGGGGTAGAGGAACAGCTTTCAGCACTAAATCGTATGGTGCTAAAACTGTTAGCAGCCGATGACGAGAAGACTACTCAACTCAGACAGTTAGTGGAGCTTAGTGCTGCACAATCACAGCAGATCTCTCAACAGGCACACCAGATTGAAGAGCAAGCTCAGCAAATGGCTGCTTAGAGCCAAGAGATTTCCCAACTCAAGGAACAAAATGTGTTATCTACTAGGAAGATTGAGGAGTTGGAGGATGCTAAGAGGACCATCCTGCTCAAACTTAAGGGCACAAAGGATGAACCTCTAAAGATCAGAGAGGGAGACGATGATGATGGTGATGTTACTAATGATGATGAGAGTGATGATGAAGATGATGATGGTGATGGTGAGGATGGAGAAGACATTGAAGGAGGAGGAGAGTCATTTGCTTCGGGTGCGCAGGAAGCTAGTGAGAGGTGGACCAAAAAGACTCAAGATCTAGGTGCCTCGACATCAGCCCCGACAGCAAAAGGACACAGGATCCAAGACAGGAGTAATATTTAGATGTTTTATTGTTATTCAAACTCATTTGTATTTGGATCATGTATAAAATTTATATAATGAATGTTTATATGTAATGTAATGATTATGTCTTGATTATTAATTATTGATTGCTTTGTTGAATGTTTAAATCAAGCAGATCCAGATTTTCAATTAGATGAATATGATATTGCTCCACTCCAATAGATCAAGACTCAACTGACATTGATTCTTGATCTGCAAGTATTGTAAGGAGATCTGTGATGTATACTCCTGAAGAAGGAAAAATCATTCACAATCTCACTGATGAGCAACTAGTCGAAATGTTCAAGCTGAATGCTGAAGAGATTGTGAATGATGCCCCTACTGTGAATGTAGAGAGTGATGATGACTTCAGGATGTCGATGAGATTGAGAGAGAAGAGGTCACTGGTCCACACTATCCACTGTACACTGACAAGGAGGGAACTGCCATTCCCAATCTGGGAGACACTCTTATCAGTGACACTGTTGAGACTCTGGAAAGGATGGAAAAAGAGTCCGGAAAGGATAAAGATAAGGCCCAAGCCACAGATGCTGAAGTGAACATCAAAAGGGCAGAATGGGCGGCATGTTTTGAGGAGATAAGAGCCCAACGCAACGCTTCAACGTCAACTGCCTACACCAAACTGTATAAGGTCAAGCAACATCAAAAGGTGGCAGGCAGGATCATAGCATTGGCACATTTTGAAGACCTCAATGTTTACGCAGTTAAACATGAGAAGGGAATTAAGTATTTCAGGTTTCCACATGACCTGAAGACTCTTCCAGGTTTTGAGCTTAACCAGTTAGCATGGTTAAAATTGCTATATGCTGACCATCGTAAGATGTCAGGCTAGTTTGAAGCAGCTTTAAAGAGGGAGTACCACACCAGATGGGTCAACTTCAAACCTCAACAACCAACAAGGTACATAAGAAGATCTGAGGTTGACGCCATAATTGGCAAACCAAAAGTCGTGTTGAAGTGGAGTCCACCACGTACAATGTCAAAGATCCCACTACGAGAGATGCCTTAGGACTTCACTCCACATTTCAAATGGTGGTACTATGATTGGAGAACGGGAGAGGCCGTGATAGTCGTGAACAAAAATGGTGAAATGGAAACCATAAGGGTTGTTTGACCCAATATGGCTTACCAACTTGTCAGCTAATGATGTTTATACATTATACAAGTGGCCACTGTTCTATGACTCACGAGATGTAGTACAAGCTTTACAATTTCAGAATGTAATACGACTCTGTTTTGCTTTTGAGATAAATACGGGAGTCACCAAAGAAGCTAAGTACAAGAAATTTGAGGAAATTATGAAAGATGTAAGACAATAGATAGATCTAGGTCCAAGGGGGAGTTTCTTGATACACTTATGTACCTAGATCCCGATCTCAATGTAATATGTCATGAATGTCTTGCACTTATGTAATATTGGGTACTTAATGAAATGATAATGTTTGGTTGTGATTTATAATGTTTAATATTTTATTAATGAGTTGAGTATTGTTTATTGACTTGATTATATAGGTTTGTGGTTGTTTGAATTGATATACATAATGTTATAATAAGAATATATTCAAACTTTGGTTAAGTTAAGTTCACATGCGTCCGACTAGACCATGCGCCCAAACAGTGGTCATGCGTCCAAATGTCCATGCGACTGAGTGTCCATGCACCTAAATAGTCTATACGCCTGAACAGCTTCATACATCTGACTCAGTTGCACGACTAAACATTCAGTCGTACGAATGGATCAACCGCATGGTTCAATCGCACGAATGAACCAAACTCATGGTTCAGTCGCCCGAATGAGCAACCCTAACCTATAAATACCACTTAATTCGTGGAAAAACATAACAATTGAGAAGCATTCAATTCACTTCGACTCCAGACGTACCCTAGCCGTCCAGAAGCCTCTAAGTTCGTACTCCAAGTTCATTGAACGCTGTAGATCGATTTCTAATCGATTCTTGACGTTAGATTCAATTCATTATTGTGTCTACGTGTGTTCTCACTGATTGGATCGCCAATCAAATAGGATTCCACACTATTTGGTTTGGTTTAACACGTTAATCAGTTGGTGTTTTGTTCAAATACCTGATCCTAACAATTACACCTCTGTGAAATCCATGTTTCACTAAGTGAGTTGAGAGTTTTTCATACCAAGCTCTCGGGGCTTGGTGAAGCCCGTAGAGAGCCTTATCTAGTTTGTAAACTTTGTCCCGATAATATGGATCCTCAAATCCCTCGGGTTGACTGACATACACTGTTTCGCGGATTTCACCATGAAGAAATGCACTCTTTACATCCAATTGATAGACTTTAATCTTCATGTAAGAGGCATAGGCTAGGAAGATACGGATGGCTTCCATTCTCACCGCAGGTGCAAATACTTCATTGTAATCTATTCCCTCAACTTGTCAAAATCCTTGAACTACAAGTCGAGCCTTGTTCCTAATGATGACAACTTGGTCATCTTTCTTACATTTCAAGACCCACTTAGTGCCAATGACCTTAGCACCTTTAGGTCTATCTACCAATGTCCATACACCCAACTTCTTGAACTAAAGAAGTTCTTCTTGCATGGAACTCGCCCATGCCTCATCATTTAGGGCTTCATTGACGTATTTTGGCTCGAACTGAGACACAAAACAACGATAAGCACCATCGTGAAGGTACCCTTTCTCCATTACCGAGGCATAATCAGCTTAATACAGCTGATTTCTTGTCTGAACTCCTGATCTTACATCCCCAATGACATTGTCCAAAGGATGATAGACATTTAGGCGTGATCTAGGAGTGGTGGGAACAGCTACCTCAGAATCAAGATTATGACCATTTGGTTTAGTATCTGAGGCAGTAGGAGTATGAGGTTCTGAAGACTTAGAGGCATCAATGTCAAATGCTTGTGGACTTGCAGTAATAGGAACCTGTTCCTCCTGATTGTTCTGATTATCCTCCACGGCTTCATCATCAGAGGAGAAATCACTAGCTTCAAGTGCTCCCCCTGAATGGTTAGTCGACTCACCTTGTGAACCAGATGATCTGATGTCTTGTGATGGTGTGTTTAAGACATCATACATCATTTTGGCTGCTAACTCATCGTCAGATGAAGATAGAGGTATGTTGAAGGACTTGAAGAATCCATCATAGTCGAAAAAGAAAGCAAGACCTTTTCCAGCAGGAGGGGTGGTATATCTCTGAACGTCAACATTACACCACACTTCTACTTGACCTCTTGAGTTGTTGTAGACTCTCTTATTCGGTATGTTGTATCCAAAAAAGATTCCTTCTTCAGCCTTCTCACTGGACTTTCCTTCCTGATTTTTCTTCAGTAGTGTGCACGGAGCGCCAAACGGTTCGAGATACTCTAGATTTGGTTTACGTTGTTGAAGTAAATCATAACACATCTTCCATGGCGTTTAACTACCAGAACTCGATTTAACGTGTAACACGCATTGGCTACTGCCTTATTCCAAAATTGGATAGGTAGCTTTGAGTCTGCTAGCATTGTCCGTGCTGTCTCTATTAAGCTGCGATTCTTTCTCTCAGCAACGCCATTCATCTGAGGAGTGTAGGCAGAAGTGAACTGATGCGCAATTCCCTTTTCTTTGCAGAAATGCTCCATCCATTGGTTCTTGAACTTTCCGCTGTCTGAGCGTACTTGTCTTACCTTTAGCTTGTAAAGAGACTCTAGTGTAGTTACTAATTCTTTGAATGACTCGAATGTTTCTGACTTTGATTTCAGAAACATCACTTAAGAGAATCTTGAGTAGTCATCTGTAACTACATAGCAGTACAAATCGCCTGCGATGCTTCTTGTACTGACTGGACCAAACAAATCTATGTGGAGAAGCTCAAGAGGCAGTTCTATAGAATTAAATTGCTTTGCCTTATGAGACTTCTTTGTATGTTTGCCTTTCTTGCAGGCGACACAAAAATCCGGGAGTTAGAAGTTCTTGACATTGACTCCTCGCACTAGATCATTATGGATCAAGTGGTTCATCTTCCTTGGATTGATGTGCTCCATTCTCCTATGCCAGGAGATAGAATCCTTCTCAGTAGCTTTTGACAAGAAGCACTGAACTTGATGATCAGTTGTGGAGGCCTTTGATAGATCCAAGACATAAAGATCATTATATCTTGAGGCTGACATTAATACTTGGTCCTCCGGAATTACATAGTCCTTTTTCAAGACATAGCACTTTTTGTTATCAAAAACTACTTTAAATCCTTTGTCACATATTTGGGACACCGAAAGTAAATTTTTTTGTAGTTGTTGAACGTAGTTTACCATATCAAACTTTACTTTCTCGTTCCCTATCTCCCCTTGAGCTGTAATGTAACCTCCTTTATTTCCCGCAAAGAAAATATGTCATCCTTTAATTTGTTTGATGTTTGACAGGAGTGCCCGTTTGCCAGTCTTGTGCATAGATGCTCCGCTATCTAGGATCCAAGTATTTGTTTCAGCACTATAGCGAACACCCTGCACCTTCAATGGAAATGATTAGTTGAGGTTAGGGACCCAAGCCTTAACTGGCTTGGGTGACCCAGAGGCATCACACAACATAAATTCCACCCATTGACCTTTCGAGGGTGAGGGAAGATCTATGGTCTTCTTGTTCTCATTATCAGATTCATGGATAGATTTCTCTTTCCATAAGCCAGTCTTATGCAAGGCCTGTTTGTGATAGACAGATGACTAGTTGATAGGTTGAACTTTAGGTTCACTGACTCTTTTAGGTGGAGTCATAGATCTTCTTTTAGAAGAGCTTACTTTAGTGTCATAAAGTTCAACCTTCTTCTTTGGCGTCTGATAATAAGGACAATAAGACGCAATATGTCCATACTTTCCACAATTGTAGCATGATCTGCTTTCAACTTGACAATTTAAATGTTTCTGTGGAGAAGTGTGGGACACACGTGTGACATTGGTTTGTTTGGGTTTTGATATGTCTTGATTAGATGTTTTATCTGGTTTAACAAAATTAATTGTTTGATAATTTTTAACATCCTTTCCTTTTTGTTTCTCTGGACTTAGACATGAAGCACATGGGTGGTTAACATGTTTGGTCTTTTTGGGTTCAAAATTAGACTTGGTTGACCCAGACTTAACTTTAACCTTTTCAAATTGTTTATCCAGATTGACACAAGGCATTTTACCTTGTGATTTTGAAGTGACCTTCTTTAGTTTAGTGCCAGATTTATTAGATGTCAATATGGTATCTAGGTCACTTACTAGAGGAGTGGACACCATATGATCCTTGATTGGGTTATTATTGATTGGTTTACTTTTTTTCATTCATCAAGGTCATGTGGTGGGGGAACCACTTTATATCCCAAACCCTCCCCATTGTTGCGTTCTCTCACTAAGTGTTGGACAATGTGAGAAGAACTTGTCCAACTATGCAGTTTTTGCTTTAAGGAATTTACTTCTACTTCTAAAACTGCCTTTTGTTTCTTAGTGTCTTCAAGGGGTTTAGATAGAACCTAATGTCATTAGCTTGGTTAAAGGCTACTATTTCGGTTTCCCTAAGCTGTTTGTTCAAAAGGTCTATCTTTTCTTTGTAACTGTGTTCATTTTGTTTTAGAACTCTATTGGCTTCTGTGCACAGTTGTAAGTCCTTTACTAAGCTATCATTATGATCTAATAACCTAGCAAATTTTAAATCAATGCTTTCTCTAAATTTATTACAATCAGAACAAGCATGATTATTGAACAGTTGAGTAGTGGAACTTACCTGAGAGGGAGTGGTTGAATCAGCCATCAAGGCAGAGTCTGACGTTTCTGGTTCTGGTGATTCTGGACTTGTTGTACGTGTCCCTTCTTTAGGTAGGTGATCAACTACCGTTGCAGATTCTTCAACGTTTGACATCGTGAGCTCCACTGCAATATCACCTTCACTTGCTGAGTCGTCATCTAGATCCTCAACACTAGCGATGTTGGATTCTCTCGGAGACATAAACCGGAAGCTCCAATCTTGTCCTTCGTCATCATGAGTTGTTAAGGCTTTTGGATCCTTGCTCGATGAAGTAGGACTGTTTGTGGGCTTCTCCTGACGAGAGAAAGATGAGAATGGATTCCCATTTCCCGTCTTCTTGGCCTTCACGCATTCACGTTTGAAGTGCCCCTTTTCCTCACAATTGAAACATGTAACTTTTGACTTGTCAAAGCCAAAGGTTGTGTCCTTAGTGGCAATCAGATTCTGTCCGGTCTTCTTGACAAACTTCTTAGCTCTCCGGACAGCACTTGCTAAGGCCCACATTATTTCCATCCGTTCCAGCTCTGTCTCGTCTACCTGCTCGTAGTCCTCATCTGCCAGATGGCAGTTCCCAATTTTTCCAGCAACTAGCCCATCATAGGAGTGGACTACCGCTGCTAAGAGGTCCATGTGCTCCTTTGCTACCTCAACGGTCACATTCCCGAGATTCTCGGTCTTCAGTTTTGTAGCATTTGCTTCAGGTGCTATGTATTGGGTACCAGACGATCCTGACGTGTCAGATCCTGAAGAAGAGGCTTGAGATGGACCAGCTAAACTCGACACAAAGGCTGTTTGTAGTGGAGCTCCAGACGCTTTGGCTTGAGGAGTTGAGTTGTACAAGGCTGGGTTCTGATCATAAGTAGACTTTTATGCCCTATACTTCATCCTCAACTCTTCTTCCCGCAGTTTCAGAATGAAGTCGTTGACGTCTAACTTCACGAGCATATCATTCTGTCTGAGGTTGGAGACAAATGAACTCCACTTCTCGGGCAAACCATCTGCAAAGTTTGAAACTTTGTCTTCCACAAACGCAGTAACTCCATGAGTGTGCAACTCACTCATCAGATGGTAGAAACAATCAATTACATCGTCCAAGCTCTCCTTTCCCATTGACGAGAAGTTGTCAAACTCCTTCTTCAACGCTTTAGCCTTCAGAGCTTTCAACGATGCATTTCCCTCATACCTCTTTTCCAATGCATCCCATAGCTTTTTAACTTGCTTGTTCTCAGAAAATTGATGGAAAATTTCCTTCGGAATTGACTGAGTGAGCAATTCATAGACTTTCTTCTCAGCATTGTACTTAACCTTTTGTCCATTAGTCATGCCCCCTAATGTAAGTTTGACTCCATCTACTCCTACAGGCATGTTGTACCCCATTTCTATCGATTACCACAGATTTGGATCTACTCTATTCAAGTAGATCTCGAATCTTTGCTTCCACTGTGGGTAATCATCTAAAGTGATTAGCTTTGGTGGTTTGTTGTGATTCCCCACTTCGTTTTCCAGAAGCAATAGATTCTGCATTCTCGAGTCTCTCCTTGCGGTGAACGCTGAATACGGATCCTCCATTACTCTTAACTTTAAACTTTAGAACAATCTGTTGTACTTATGCGAATGAAGGTGTGCGATTGGGCTAATCGTGCGATTGAACAATGCGGATGGCTCAAACATGCGAATGAACCAATACGGATGAATCAATCAGGCGATTGGACAGGTGCGAATGAACAATGCGACTAGACAGTTCAGTCGTACGAATGGAGGTACGAATGAGTCCAATCGTGCGTATGAGGGATGCGTATGAACTTAGTCGTGCAATTGAGTCAATCGGGCAACTAAAGCTGCTGGATTTTGAAAATTCGAAGGTTTAAGGTTTATGGCCTCAAAAACACAAAGTTTCACTAACCCTAATAGTCGTATGCTGGAAAAAGTTAACTTTATGAACTGGAGACGTCTAAGACACCTTTTGACACAAAAAAGATTACGTTTTTAGTGAAAAACACAATTTTTATATAAAAAACGATTGAATCACATGTAAATCAAGAGCCAAAGCTTTATTACCACTTGTTAGGATCGTGTATTGAACGAAATACTAACTGATATACGTGTATACCAAGTCAAACAGTGCAGAATCCTATTTGATTGGCGATCCAGTCGGTGAGAACACACGTAGAAACAATTGTAGATTGAATCTAAACATTAAGAACGATTGGTAATCGATCTAGTGCGATCTATGAACTTGGAACATCTTCTTAGAGGTCTCTGGATGGCTAGGGTACGATTTAGTACGTAGGTTTTCGAAGTATCTAGTTTTTTCACAATTTAAGTGGTATTTATAGGTTAGGGTTTCTCATTCGGCCGACTGAACCATTAGCATGGTTCAGTCGTGCGATTGAGTCATACGGTTGATCCATTCGCACGACTAAGTGTTCATTCGTGCGACTGAGTCAATCTCATGTTACAATCATGCGACTGATCCAGTCTCCTGGTTCAGTCGTGCGACTGGTTCATTAGCATGAAGTTGTTCATGCGTATGGTCCATTAGCATGGGCCATTCGTATGAGAACTTCATATGACTAAGTTTGAATATGTTTCATAATCATTAATTGACTAGATCTATTCAAACAACCACAAACCTATATATTTAGTTCAATAAGTGTTATGACATAAAAAGCAATGAAATATTCAACATTATATGCATAACTGCACATTGTATTTTATTAAGTACCCATTCTATTACATATGTGTAAGACAATAAAGACATTTTACATTAAGCTCAGAAACTAGGTACACATGTATCTACAGTTTGTTTTGTATTTGTATGTGTTTTTATACAGTTTGTTTGGGGTGTGCGTTTGAGGTTTAGGGGTGAGGTTGTTCTTGTTGGTTTTTTGTGTCCTGGCACGTCTCTTTGATGTGTGTTTCGATTATGTTCGTTGTCGTTGTCCTTCTCCGGGATTCCTACTTTCTTTCTTTCGTTATCGATACCCTGACGATCCTCGCTATTAAGGTTTGTGTTTTCCTGTTGTTTGCTTTTTTGGGGCTTTGGTTTTCGTCGGTTTTCTATTTTTGACCGTGGCCTTCTTACGGCTTTGATTTTCGTTTGTCTTGTGTATGGTGTTGGGTTTTGATTTAGTTTTGGGTTCTAAATTTTCTTGTGTGTATGGATTTAGGGTTTTGGTGTGTTTTACTTTGTGTGTTTTGCTGATTTTATGGTTTCAAACGTTCATTTCGATTTTGGTTTAGGGTTATGTTAAAACTCACATAGCCGTGACAGAAAAAAACTAGTTATTATTATTAGTGTTATTATTGTTATTGGTTCTATTAATATTCTTATCATTATTTGTATCTTTTATTATTAAACATTAAGTTTAATTTAATGAAACTATAAAATTTCAAATTAAAAATTAAATGCAAGAACACATAAATCACCCATGAGTTTAATAAACGACAGTAATGATCCTTACAAGAATAAACGATGCTAACATCTAGTTAACTAAAATTACATGATGTTACGGTTTTGTCACTAGAAATGCATTTGAAATTTAAATTCCCTTTAGAGATTCCAATTCCTTTAAATTACAAATCCTTTGGAAAATACTGAATTTCAAATACAATTCTTCTGAATTCTAATTCAAATTTCAATTCCAATTCCAACAAATTCCATGAACCAAATACCCCCTTAGGGTTTTTAGTTTCCATATTTCATTATATGTGCTATTATTCCATTGTGTCGGTGGCGACAGGGAATTATAGGTGTTGTGTAACTTGACCACCTAGCTTCTTCAAATTACAAACTGATCATCTGGCCATATTTGTAACCATCGATTGTCCCTTATGCATCTTCTCAAGAGCTTAACACAAAAGAGTTTGTGGAGAAAAAGAAGATCATTTCACACAGGCCCTCCCACCTACACTAACTGTCGCGACCACCACCATGAATACAGAATATTCACCTTGAGTGGTTGAGTCTGTGGTTTGAATGGTTGATTACATCTTCTGATGACATCCTTTGGAGTATTGATGTCACCCAAGGCTTGCACCGTCACGGCTCCCAACCCTAACAAGAAAGTTGTGTTCTATGACGAAAAGAAAAGTCAAGATGAAGCCGATTAGAGATGCATGCTCCATTTATGGCAGATGTGAGATGTACCGAATGAGGAGTACTCTTGATTTGATTCAATTGCGTGTTGCTCATAATTGTGCACTGGCTTTCTGATCAAACCTCTTAGAGCATGCAATGTTCATAATATTGCCCGGATTCGTGAACTACGTATGAATTCAACTATGGTTTAAGGAACTGATTTGAATTTTTTAACATACAGTACCAATTGCAGATAAGCCATTTCAATAAATTCTGATGCTTTACACCAACAACATTATTATTATTATTATTATTATTATTATTATTATTATTATTATTATTATATTATTATTATTATTATTATTATTATTATTGTTATTA
The DNA here is from genome assembly GCA_025506515.1 of Flaveria trinervia. Classification (NCBI taxonomy): domain Eukaryota; kingdom Viridiplantae; phylum Streptophyta; class Magnoliopsida; order Asterales; family Asteraceae; genus Flaveria; species Flaveria trinervia. Next base: position 24,534,885 of record CM046448.1, read on the forward strand.
TTATTGTTATTATTATTATTATTATTATTTAATTGTGTTTTATAATGGTGCTATGAGCTTTATATTCTAAAGCTTAAAAGAAAGGTTATATCGGTGATTTCATATTTATATGTACATACTATCAAGAAAATAAAATGAAGCTATATTGATAAACACCCAAATTCAATGTTGATCATAATATGTATAAATGTTCAAACACATGTAGTATTATATGAAAGAAACATTGTTATATATATATATATATATTAAAAATAATTAGTAAAAACTTATAGTGACGACATTGTCGTCGCTAAAGTCGTCACAACTACATTATGAAAGAAACATTGTTATATATATATATATATATTAAAAATAATTAGTAAAAATTTATAGTGACAACATTGTTTTCGCTAAAGTCGTCACAAAGACTTGGAGCGAAATTTTCATTACGGAGAGAACTCGAAACATTTTAAATTTTTATGAAAATACTATGGTGATGAATTTTCGTCGCCAATGTCGTGGCAAAATATTTTGGAGGGTTAGTTTGGCGGGAATCTTTTGGCAACGATAATCGTTGTCGCTGTATTTTTTTGAATTATTTGTTGAAATTTAATACAAAAAGAAATCGGAAATATATTAGTGACATCATTATCAACGACAACGCCGTCGCTAAAAGTTTTCTTGACTTTTTTGTCAAAGACTGACTTTTGTCATTTAGTGTGTTTTTGGCGATGACATTTTGTCGTCGCCATCTCTAGTTTTATTTAATTATCTTTAGTAAATCTTGTCTTATACGGGTTTTGAATAAAATAAAATATTAATATAAAACTTTATTAATTTTAAAATGATGTTTTAAGATATGATATTACTGAAATTACATATGGAAATGACTATAAGTAATAAAACAGTTATATCAACTTTTTAAAATTTTATTCTAATTTTTTCCAACAAAATAAACATTTTATTTTAAAACAAACCATATAAAAATATCATTTTAAAAAATTTTCTTATTATAACTTCCAAATTTTATTATTTATTATTTTAAAATATTTGTATTTTTTAAAAAACTTTTATGCTTTGGTTTTTAATTTTTTATTTCATAAAATTTTTATTTATTTAGAAATATCATTTATAAATAGAGATCTTTATTAACTTATTAAATCTAAAAAAATTACTAAATAATATGATTAGTAATTAAGGTAATTATTTAATAGGAAAGATAGACGAGAAAATTTTGTTAAGTACGATTGTAATGTTGTCACGTGTCATCCAAGATATTTTTTTATTAAAGTAAAAAGATGTAAAAGATTGTTGATGAGTCTTGTCACTTGTCAATAATAGTTAGCCCAAATTAATAATTTTATAGAAGTAATTTATATGTTATAAACTAAACCTTAAAAACAAAATGCACCGTTATAAGTCGTCAATTGAACATAGGACAAAACAGAATATACAAAAAGACGAAACATATATTATTGTAGCTCCATGACTTTAACATATATGATTTTATGTAGATCCAATATTTTTGGATAGAAATACATAGTTGTTATGGAACATACACCGGTTCAGGCAAAACTTTGTGCTCGATTGTCTCAAACTTGCAATCAAACAATTGATTTGTGTTGTCAACGTTGTTATCAACATCTTCCGTCGAGATAATTGTAGTGATAAGTCGAATGAGGACTCTCTCGAGGTCTTCCCCATCTGCCCATTCGTGGACATCGGCTTCAAGAAGATGACGGTTTTTGCATATCAACTCCCAAACCGGAAAATCTTTCCTCGGCATCATGTAATCATATTTTGTAAGCTTTAAGCTCGGGCAAAAATCACCTGCTCCATCTCCTAGATATATAATCCTCTTCTTTTCTAACGTCGCTTGGATACTTTTTATTATTTTACCCTGTTAAACATAGGTTTATTCACGAAAGTTAAGACATATACAAATTTACATTAATCATAAGTTTAAAAACACAGGACACTAAATATTATAAAACTAACTAAAGATTCACCTTGCACATGTTAGGAGGGCAAAGGTTGCAACCATGAGAGAAGGTGTGGAAATCATGATATGGTAAAATCCTCAACTTTCCTTCCTCGTCTACGAAACCTGGGTTCGTGTTAATCTCGGAGAAACATTCTCGTATCCCGAGATGTTTCAATATCGTCTCGATGTAGAACAAATTGGCATCACTTAACACCCTCAAATCACACCTAAACGAAAGAAGTTACACTCACGAATTAACTTCACACACGCAAAAAATAAATTTATAACGTATATATAGAAAAAAAATTAGTTACCCTAAAGCGTATGCGGCTTTAATTGCTGGTATAACACGAGGATGTATAGGGACTCGTTTTAGTACTTCCTCAATGTCTTCAATGCTCTTACCTTGCAAATGCAACTCTTCCATCATCTTGTCCTATTTAAAATAAAAATCAAATATTCATAACATTACAACATTCGGTATACAACTTTTATAAAAACACTGACACAATACATAAATCTTAAAATCTAAATTAAATTACCATGACGGAGTTCCAAGGCATGATGGGAAGGAGTTGGTTAAACATATCAGTTCCACCCAACTCATCAACGACCCAATTGTCGCTATCGATATCAATAATCGTCTTGTCGAAGTCAAAAATCACTACTATTCCCGACATGTTATGTGACCAAACAAGAAAAGAACAAGTGGTGTGTTGTGTAACATGTTAGAAGTGAATGTATTTATAGGATGTGAAAGGGGATAGAGTTAATATGCCAAAGGAATATTAATATTAATACTAATAGTGGGATTGAATCTGAACCGTTGGTTTGTTGTCACGTGACTAGTGAAGTAGTAATTTGATTTGGTTCAAGGGAATATACTATTTATGGAATTGGAATATGATGAAGAATATCCATTTACTAAATAAAATTCGGTTCATGAATTAGTGGATTAGGGTTATACAAATTAGCAACCACCAGATTCTAGTGAAGTTGGAGTGCTGGCGGCCCACAACGTTAGTGGTGGGTAAGTACTAAAAGTATTCTAAGAATCCCACGTATTTGACGAATAAGAATCGGGTACCTTTAATAATTTATTTTTATAGCGCATGGATTTATAGTACTGGTTTGTCATCTTTCGCATGTTACTGTTAAGTCGAAAAATAAAGATCTCGAATTTATATAATTGTATGAAAACACACTGTACATGAACCGACTTTTTTGCAAATAAAATTATGTCGAAGTATAGACTAACTTAAAACTTATATAAAAAAGCACGTGCAGTTGTGTTGTATGTGGCCCCAAAATTGTGCCTCTACACATGCATATGCCCGTGCCCATTCCCGCGCACACGCACACGCACACGCACACAGTTAAGCATGCATTGAATATATCATGAAAGCTAGTAAATTTACCAAAATGACATGAAATATATATCACAAAAGCTAGTACTTTTAAACTCAATCAAAATATTACAAAAAGGCTATTTGAGAGAGAGAGAGAGTGTGAGGTTGTTGGTGCGTGGGAGGGTGGCTCAAGGAAGTTAGCTGGTGGAAATCACGAGTCGAAGCTTAAAATCACCAAGAGAGAGAGTGCAGAAAATCATGGTTTTATGTTTACGAGGTCAAATGAAGAAGACGATTGCTGTTTTTTGGATTTAGCCTTAACTAAAACCTACAATTACAACAAATAGCTTCTATAGGCTTACAATGTTATTGCTATAGCATGTGAACATGTTGTTTTTTTATTCCAGAAACAAATTAAAGGAAAAATAAATACAACCTTATAGCGACGCTCGATGCTATAGGTTTTCGCAATTTATTTTATTTTCCTTGTAATACAAAATTTAAAAAAACTACTTATTAACAACGACTAAAGTTTGCTCCATCGTTTCAATATATTAAGGGTAAAAAATTCCCTCCATTTGTCAAATCCTATCATGACGGCATGTCGCAAATCTATCAGCCGGTAAACATTTTTTTTAAATAGCCTATAATGGCAACTAGTTGTCGACATAGGGTCACTTGTAAAAGAAAATATTATCGACGCTTAAGGTGTCGTTTCCATAACCTAAGTTTTTTCTAGTAACTTGACTATAGGACTTCTGATTATGATATAGAGAACTTGCAAGAACAGTTATCATGCTTTCTAGTGGTGCTATATTTAAGGTCTACCATATTCAGTTAAGTTTTACTTTATGGTTATATATTCCTTGTTTATGTCTTTATGCACGCACCGATTGCAGCGTGCGGACATATTTGCTAAGGTAAAATTGGATGTTTAAAAGAACATAGTCTTATGTATAATATTTTAATGTAACTAGAATTTAAACCCCGTGTGTTGCTTTGAGATTCTTTTGTAACATAGTGATTATCTTACTCGTTCAAATTCTAATCTTTTTTATCATCTTCCATCATCATCGGTGAACAAAAATCAACCTAACCATTTAAGTGTAACCAATGGTGGCTAACTCCATTTGACAGACTGAACATCTTTATTCGTTATCATCCCTACAATCTCTAATATCATTCAACCGACAATTTTGAGAAAGATGATCACATGTGTCGTTCATCACGCATCGCACGAGATCTAGTTCTAGTTTATATGAAATTAGTTGCTTGTGTTTTGAACATAGTTACAAGCTCCATATCAATGTGTTTAATAAGCTAACAATTTATTTAATAAAAAAATAAAGAAAAAAACAAAAAAGTTAAGTACAAAACCTGTCGTTCCCTAGATTAGAACATGGGTCAGTCGGTTAAATTATAAAACTTAAACCACTAAACCGAACCGACATAGACTTTTAATGTTGTGCATAATAAGAAAGAAAACTTAGGAATTTGAGACATTTTTGGATTTTACTTTTTATTACACGAATTGAATGTGTGTTTGAAATCCAAATTCAAAAATCAACTCAGAGACGTTTTGTTCGATTTTATCTCACTCTCTCTATTCCTTTAAAGGATTTACAATTCATTTCCTATCTTTATTTATATAATTACATTAATAATAACTATTTTTTCTTTCTTCTTTTTAACTTTATTATTACATTTTCTCTCTTTCTCGTTCACAACCACTTAAAATATATTGAAACCATTATATGGTTTTAACTAGTGATTCTCCAAAATACAAATTGAATAATAAATTTATCATGTTTTTCACTTATAACCACTTATAACCGTATTATATAATATAAATAAACATTTTCACAGAAATACAGGGAATGAACCGTGAATGTTGTTATGCCTTTACGCTGTTAAAAGAAAATATAATATGAGGTGTACCTTTGAGTTGATACAACTTTGACCGTAAACCTTAGATATTTGGAAAAGAGATCATATTTTAATTTTTTTTTTCTAACCTCTTCTTCTCCAATAGTTTCCGTCACTCAAAGTCTGGAGAAAACTTTTTATATTTTCATTGCTTCAGTTTCTTAAAGATTCAGTCTTATACTTTCTTCACTATTTCAACTGAGCTACCTTACCGGCAAATAAAAGGCTCCAAGCCGACGTGTATATCGAAGTTTGACAGCATAGATCGAAGGCTACTGGTGTAGATCAAAGATTAACGTGGCAGATCTGAAGCTTTTGGCATTCAAACTTGTCTGACTGCGGGTACAGGTCCCGATCTAACCAGAGAATGCTCAAAAGCAGCCAGTTTTCTGGAATACGGCTCAAATAAACACCACCGTAAGACACCACCCACCGCCACCACCTAACCCACTTCTCTTCCTACGAGTGGTGAGAATCGCTATCACCGTTCTCGTCACCTTAGATGCCTTTGACACAACGAGAAGAAACCTCTTTGCCACCACTATCCAACCCCCACTTATGGTTAGACGCGTACCTTGTGCTTCAATCTTTATACCAATAACAACTTGTATCATAAGCTATAGTACTTGTACTGTAGCCACCAACATAGTACTTTAATACTCTTTTCTTTGTATGTTAAACCAAAAAACTAATTTTTTATATTAATGAAATATGAAGCGAAGGTAATATAAATCGAAAAGCCACTACACAATGTCGAGAGAGGGGTGAACTACACCTAAGACAACGAGGTCAAGTGACTCCATTGATTTTTGAGTTGATAGTGTATTGTATACCAAAAAAAATTTAAGTGAACTTATAGTTTTTAGAAGGCGAACCCATTAGTATTTTAGGTTCTTATTAAACTTAGATATGGTATTGGTTCACTCGTTAACGCGTGTGCAAATGGAGAGGAAGTCATGTGTTCCACCTTTGCAAGCTGCAATTTCTTTTCACATTTTATTTTGTAAAATTACACATCTACCCTTAATTTTAACTTACATTATAACCCTAACCTTAAATTATCGTCCAATCGACCACTGTCCCCTGCTGCCATAAACGTGGCGACGGCGAGGCGATTACTGACGACTGACAGGATATCTAGTAGCAGGTGCTTGCAAGCTTCATTCAACTACCAAGACTAAATTCATTTAATTATTCAAGTTTTCAAGTTTCAAGGTTAGTTTGATAACTTAGTTTTTTTTGTCTATAAATAAATATTCAAATCCTAGATTTTGTTCTAATGGTGTTTTCAATTGTTGTTATTTTACTTATTTGCTAGTTAATTTGTTTGGTGGTTTTGGTATATAAAAATAGAGAATCTAGATTATGTTCAAGCCCTAGTTTTAGTTAATCATAATTCATAATATTTGTATGATGCATTTAAGGAACATAGATCACTTTGTTGTGAAAAAACCATCAAATGTTGATTCTTCATATGGTAATAGTAATTTAATGATAGTTGATTTAGATGATCTTTCATGGATATTTGAGATTGAAAGCCAATCTCATCTTATTACACTAATACAAAGATGAAATTAGAAGAGTAGACTTGCTTAGAGATCCATATCAACCTATTGGGTATGAGTTTTCACAACGGGATTTTAGTGAAGAATCTAGTTAATTTCATCCCCATTAGTTTAAGCAATATGAAAACCAACTAGAATATAGTATGAAAATGGATAGCGTATATTTTTTGTTTTGTTATTTGTTTAAGGAAATTGGCTAAAAAGATGCATTCGTGAATAAGATTTAATTGGTTGAAACAAAACTAAAATGTTTTCTAAACATACCGGTGATGTTAACACCCTTCACAATAAAGCATACAAGATAGACGAAGACTTACTTAAACAAGAACAATCCATACATGTTGCATATAAAAAGCAAAGTGATAAACAAAAAACAAGAGTATATAATTCGATTAAGTGCTTCTGTTTTTCTTGCAAAAACGTTATTAAATGGTAGATTGTTTTTTCGTGGTCATGATAAATCTGAAAGTTCAATTTATAGAGGGCACTTTATTGAAAATTTTAAGTTGTCTAGCAAATTAAATGAAGAAATTAATAAGGTTATCTTAAGAAAGGCTCCAGGGAAAATCCAAATGATGTTTCCACTTATCTAAAAAATAAATTTATAACTGTTTTTTTACAAGAAGTATTAAAGCAATATTTTGAAGAACTTAATGATGATGTATTTGCCATATTAGTTATTTAGTTTAGAGATGTGTAAGGCCCTCGTTCCCGAGCACCTCACAGTTGGTCATTCATTGCACTTAAAACATTAATAAACATACATTTATTTTGCAGCGGAATTTAAAACTTTCATTAATACTAAAAACATGTCATTTCATTCATTTACAACATTTGTTTTCATCTAAAAATACAATAACATGTCAAAATACGGATGCCAGCCTCAAAATGCTCCCAGTAGCTTATGCATCCATGCCTGCAACTCCTCAGCATCAACAAATACCTGCCAACTATCATGCATACAAAAGTCAGCGACGCTGAGTGAGTTCTAGTTTTATAATAAAACATACTTTTCTTTGTTAAAACCATTCTTTACTTTATTTCCAAATCATACTATACTTTACAATCGTTCGTGATCTGCATCATACGTACATACAGATAATATCATTATTATCTTCGTTATTACGTTCGTTAACTTCCATTAATTAAACGTATTACATTATCGTTCACTTCTCATTCTAGATCCGGTCAGACTTTACCCTCTTCGTGGCACTCAACCATGATTACTGAGGTCGAATGACAAAGATCCTGTTTAATACTTTATTACAATAATTCATTAACGTTCATTCATCTCTTTGTTCTTTCATACATTATCTTTCGTTTATTACTCATTATTACTCGAATCCTGTCTCGTGCAATATCCCCGACTTATGCTCAAAAGCTGATGTTGTGCCAGGGCCTGCTCACAAACCCCCGACTCATGTCCGAAGACTAACACAGCACCGGGATATGCGACAAAGATCCCATATGAGTCAATCACAGGATTGAACTCTATCCGAGTCTGTTGCAACACAAAGTTGCTCACCTCATTATCTCGTCTCATGCAATATCCCAGACTCATGTTCGAAGACTGATACTGTGCCGGGGCCTGATAAACAAACCCCTGACTCATGTCCGAAGACTGACACAGTATCGGATACGCGACACGGATCTCATCATCCATCACTTTCATCATATGCAATACTCCCGACTCATGTCCGAAGACTGATGCTGTGCCAGGGCCTGCTCACAAACCCCCGACTCATGTCCAATACTAACACAGTACCGGAGTATGCGATCTGTATCTTGTCTCCTGCAATACCCCTGACTCATGTCCGAAGATTGATACTGTGCCGGGGCCTGCTCACAAACCCCCGACTCATGTCCGAGGACTGACACAATACCGGGATACGCGACAAGGACCTCTTTCAAGTCTGTTGCGACACAGAGTCGCTCACCTCATACATGTGCTTGCAAGCCTTTCTATACTTTCTCTTTTATTCATTTATTCATGCATGCATTCATTCATTACGTTCCTCTTTTCATTATCATCCACTTTACGTTACATAATACTTTCATTACATTTATTAACGTTCAACGCAAAGCCAAGGGAAGACATACATACATACTAAGGAACATACATAAACATACACCATCACCATACAAGCAACATCATACATGCATAAAACACATCAAACATAAGCCATCACATCATAATCAAGCATATCTCCCCATTTTACCCCTTAAAAACCACTTAGAAACCTTAAGTCCAAATTTGGGTGCATGGGACCTTCCAGGCGCATGAGCATAAAAATTCTAAGTGTAAAATAATCTGGGCGCATGGGCACTATTTAGGCGCTTCTGCCCTGTTCAGGCACATGGCACCTATTCAGGCGCATCACCAACACTTAGCTGTTTCAATCACTTAGGCGCATGGGCACTATTTAGGCGCATGGCACTATTTAGGCGCATGGCACTATTTAGGCGCATGGCACTATTTAGGCGCATGGCCAACACTTGGGCGCATGGGCCACTGTTTAGGCGCATGGCTAACCCTTGGGCGCATGGCTAACACTTAGACGCATGGCCAACATGCTGGGCGCATGAGCCACTGTTTAGGCGCATGACCCACTCTTGGGCGCATGGCCAACACTTAGGCGTCTGGCCACTCATGCTGGACGCATGGGCCACTATTTGGGTGCATGAACCACTGTTCATGTTCATCAAAACATTCTGAAATATTTTCTATGTTATCAACATCACCCGATTATCATTCTAATCATACTCAAACATAGATCTAACATACTAAGGCCATCTAAGCATGCTAATCATCATCGGTACCCCATAATCATCATTATAACATACATACATACATACATTATTTCGAACATAAAGCTGTAAACCCACGGTTTCTTTCAAAATGTTTACTTAGTATGCATAATAGCCCCAAATCAGTTGAAAATCAGTAAAAGAGGGGTTCTAGAAACTCGCCTTGAAGCAGGTCTTCGTGCTAGTCACTTCTACTAGCAGATTAAACTCCAAGTTCTTGAGAACAACTCTAAATCATCAAGAATCTCGGTCAAGAGGTTGTGAATTTGGTTTAAACCGAACAAACATCAAGAAGACTTACCTTTTACAGCTTCTTCCTCTTTCTCTCTCTAGAACCGGGCTCTCTCTCTTTTCTTCTTTTTCAGCAGCTTGAAGAAGGTGAAGAAGAAAGAATGGGCAACCATGCCCCTTTAAAAGGTTTTGTACTTTGTACACTTTTTCCTTTCCACTTGTGCAAAATTTCTATTCTTTCTATTTACTTTTCTTTCCTTCCGTTTAAATAGAAATTCGGGGTGTTACAAGTCTACCCCCCTTAAAGAGGTTTCGTCCCCGAAACCTGTCGTTTCTCGAACAGTTATGGGTAACACTGTCTTTCCTCTTCTTTGACCTTGCACTTAAACTTAGATCTCTTTAGGCTTCACTGCACCCGCACAAATGAAACCATTATCCTCCATAGCCTATTCCCTTCTTCTTATTAGTAATGGTCACCAGTTGCTTCTCGTGGTTGGACACTTTATCCATCTCAGTGTTCCCTAGTAGCATGATTATATCCTCATCGGTTGAGCTCTTTCTTAGACGAGACACATGGAATATCAGATGAATTCCACTTAACTCATCAGGTAGCTCTAGTCGATGTGCCACTTCTCCTACCTGAGCAACAACTGAGAATAACCCTCTACACTTTACTATTATCTTTACTTGATTTCAAATCAAGCAATCCTAAATAGTAATCTTGAAGAGGGGGGGGGGTAGTTGGTCTTTTAGTAAACATGGGATATTAGCAGGAGTGCAAGACCGTATGCGTCACTAGGTCAGGAGTGCGTGTTTCTTTTGTAGACTTTATGTAATGGTAATCCGATGAATTAAAAGCGTGAGTTAAAAGTAATAATATTTCTTTTTAATATATTTTGTGCGAGAGTTTTAGGTGCAATCGTGTTAGATATTTTAACATAATTGGATTCACTAATCTCGAATGTGATTATTATATCCATTAGACAAGTCAAAATGTGCGAAGTGCAAGATTATTGGAGTTTATTATGCTCTTTGATATCGAAAACCTCCTTAGGACCTTTGCCCTAAGTAATAAGGGTTTCAAGGGAATAACGTCTCTAGTAACAAGGTCCAAAGGTAGAGCCCATGAATTTTTTTTATTTTAGTAATATTTTGCTTTACTAAATGTTTGCACTAAAAGCTCACTAAAATGTTTGTACTAATAATAATAATAATAAATGTTGAAAGTAAAAAACTATAATATAATATGATAAAAATAACTGAGACTTGGTATAATAACCATATAAAATATGTGTATATCCATTAAAAAAGAATAAAAAATGTTTTATATAATCACCATCTATTACATTAACTGATTACCATTTTTTACAAATTTCAACAAACCCATCATATTTAATATTTACAAATTTCAACAAACCTGTCATATTTATATTTGTAGAAACACAACCGCGATTTATGACTAAATATTGCTTTACTAAAAATGCATGAAAATTTGATTTTTGTGAAATTTCACATGCGAAACTTGATGGGTTAAAACAATCAAATTCACATATGATAATTGCAAAAGGCAGTTATCACATCCCTACAAGATTTAGAATTTGAACAAAAGATTGGTCGGTCTGTCTTCTTCTTCTCTTTTTGTTCATGATTTTGACACACACAAAATCATACTTTGATTTTTAAACTTGTGTTTTATTTTATTGAACATTTGATGTGAATCCAAATATTTTTAATTTGAAAACGAACTTACGACTCTTAGTTTTTTCTAATTATTAATTATCATATTAGGATTCTTCTACGAATCAAGAGGCTGATCTAACATGGTTGAATTGAATAACTTTTTCTCCAAAATGATTCTTGTTCTTTAACAACCCGTATGCTAAACAGAATTACAATAATGTTATCTTTTTGCTCAATGACATACTTTGCTACTATGTGCAGCTATTTCGTTCATCCCCGTTTGCAGCAGCGAAATACCCTGCCTTACTTTTCAAGCATCAATTAACAACACATGTGGAGAAAATATATTGTATTATCCGTGACAACTTGAAAAAAAGCTGGCTTCATTCCTCAACTTATGTATTCAGGTTTATCTACATCAAAACAGGGTGATCGAGTGACTCCATTTTTTTTTGTCTATTTTTAAAATTTTTCCGTTTTTTATTAAAATATAAGGGGGACACGTGGCGATATCCCATTCTTTTTCATCAAAACTTTTCCGTTTTTTATTAAAATATTACATTAGTTACTAATAATATTATTTGATTCTTTTGATTAAAATAGTTTTTTAATAATTAATAAAGACATCTTTTTATTAAAGTTAATCCTAAAGAAACAAATTTTATAAAATAAAAAATGTTCCAAAACATCAAACTTTTCTAAAAATACGAAAAATTTAAATATTGGCCTTTTAACAAGGAAAATGTAACACCCGGTTATTTATTTTGAAGTCGACAAAAGAAGAAAAAGAATAAAGTTCACAGTCGGGGGACCAAACTCGTCAACGAGAGAAAGTTGGGTGAGTGGGGGTATTTAAAGGGAGAGGGCAGCCCTCACCCTCTCCCCACACCCACAAAATCAGCCAAAAGAGAGAAGAGAAGGAGAAAAGGGGTTTCGAGCTTGGTTCGAGTGGATTCGAGCGTGAAAATCAAAGTGTAGCGGGTCTAATCGAAGCTCTTCTCGTTGTGGTCGTTTGTGTGAGTTCTAGAACCCCTCTTTTACATGTTTTTGAATGATTTTGGGGCTAGAACACATCTGAAAATCGTTTTGAAGGATGTGTGTGTTCAACCTGTGTGTATGTGTTTATGTATGATGCGAGTAATGTATGATTTCGAGCTTGTGTGCGCTTGTATGGTGTTGTGATATGTTTTCCTAAGGTTTAGGATGGTTGATTTGGGCTTAGAAGAGGTTTGGAAGAGCTTGGAGGTCAAAAATGACAGACTGGGTTCGGGATGAACTGCATTCTGCATCAGCTAGGGCTAGGCGACCGAATGGAGGCCGTACGACCGAATGAGGTGTGATTGAGGTTCATTCGCACAATTGAGGTTCATTTGCACGATTGGGGCCAGTCGCACGGGGAGTCATGCGACTGAGAGCCCATTCACATAAGTGCTCATCCGCATTAGTTTCATTCGCATGGGTGTTCATTCGCATTAGTTCCATTCGCATGGGACTCATCCGCATTAAGTTCATCCGCATGAGGTCCATTCGCATGGGTGTTCATTCGCATAGGTGTTCATCTGCATTGGTCCATTCGCATGATGTTCAGTCACCTGAAGGCCATATGACTGAAGGGTGCCCAACGCCCAAGTAGGGCTGGTGTACCCGAGGAAAACGTAATTTATGTACTGACTTTTGGGGAAAAGTGCAGATGTAAGTTTTGACATGGAAGATTCCCGTAAGTTCATGTAAGATGACTACTGTGGCCTTAGAGGTTATGTTGGGCATGCTGTTGATGTTGATGATGTATGATGTTGTATGTTTGTGCATGATGTATGTATGTATGATGATGCCCTGTATGATGATGATGACTGTGTATGTTATGTTCCTTGTTATGATGAATGTTTATCTTTCCTGTTACTTTACGTTGAATGTTAATGAATGAAATGAAAGTATTATGTAACGTAAAGTGAAAGATAATGAAAAGAGGAACATGATGAATGAATGCATGCATTAATGAATGAAGAAAGTAATGAAAGTCTTGCAAGCCTTGTATGTCGGGACACACCCCTTTGTAAGGTGTTAGCCCAACGGTGTGCGGGTTCGCTACCCCGTGAGGATGCACACCAGGGTATTTCTTTGTGATTGACTATTTGTATGGAACCATTGTTGCTTGCCTTAGGTACTATGTCCAGGAGGTGCTGTGCACCGTAATGGAAGGTCTATGATAGGCTTAGGCCCAGTACCATGAGGACTGAAGGGCATAGCACATGACAATGGTCCACTTGAACTTTATCTTAGGTATTGTCACCAGGAGGTGCTGTGCACTGTAATGGAAGGTCATGATAGGCTTAGGCCCAGTACCAGGAGACTGAAAGGTAAAGTTCATGGTTTGATGGAAAGAAAAGGTGTAATGATGAATGAACGAATGAAAGTAAGAATGTATGAATGAATGAAAGATAACAAACGAATGATTAAGATAATAATAATATTATCTATGTGTACGTATGATGTATGATCGCATGAAAGTAAAGAATGGTTTTAACGAAAAAAAGTATGTTTTATTTTAAAACTAGAACTCACTCAGCAACGCTGACTTTTATGTGTAGGTAATGATTGCTGAGGATGGCACGAGGGGCTACTCAGCTCTTTTGGGATGACATCCATTTTTATAATTTTTGCGATGTAATGCAACACATATTTTTGTAACTGGATAACAATGTATTGTTTTGCAAAAGGCTTTATAATGAAATGAAATGTCATTTTTGAATGTTTTCGCTGCAATACTTTATTGAAGTCAATGTAATTATATGTTTTATGCGCAATGATTTATCAGCTGTAAGCGGCCCGGGAACGGGGCCTTACAAGTTGGAATCAGAGCCCAAGTTTAAGTGAAATGGGTAAATTTTCAGATTAAACCTTAATTTAAACTGAGAATGGGACGGAAAAGGGAAGGGATGCCAATCTGACTAGCTGCGTGCCATCAGGTATTTTCGTAATGTTAACTGGTATTTTGTGCGCATGGTATGTGGTTTTGTGCTGTTTATAGATTTAAATACTGATGTAGTCAGAACAGGTAATGCTTGGGGTATGAAGAGTAAAGTAAGTGGCTAATCACAACTGGCCACTGTAATTAGGGACTTACTATACTTGACATAACTGGGCTATTCCCTTGAATGACCGTGTTGGTGTTTGAATCTTTCAGTGTGCATGTGAATGGCCGGTGGTAGATCTCAGAAAGCCTCTCATGGTGGTGGTCGTGATGGGCTTGGTGCTGAGCCGTGACCCAAGAGGGGAAGACCTAGAGTTGAAAAGGTGGTTCACGAAGAACCAGAGACCCCTTATTTGGAGGGTGGCGATGCGAGCGCCAATCTGAGAGCCTCAGTAAAGGAGACTGTTGCAGAAGAAGTTCATCAGGTCATGTAGACGATCTTACCGTCTGTAGTGACAGAAGTTATCAAGGCGTATAGGAAGGGGAGAGACAAGAGAGGAACAGGTCCTCGGGAGGACGGGAGCAACCAGAGACTAAAACGATTCTTTCTGATGATGAGGAGGAAGAAGAAGAGTCCGTGCAAGAGGTGACACGAGGCTGTAATTATGGGGCGTTTCAACGATGCAAGCCCCCTACTTTTGATGGTAACGACACTGCTGCTGTTGCTCATTGGTGGGTGAGAGAAATGGAAGTTGTCTTAAATATCAGTGAGTGCCAGGAGGACCAAAAAATAAACTTTGTTGCCCATTCTTTTGTGGACTCGGCTCTATGCTGGTGGGACAATATAGTCCAAGCCGAGGGTAGCAGGGCCATTGGGGGAATGAGATGGTCTGAACTGAAAAAGTTGGTGATCGAGGAGTTCTGTCCTTATAGAGAAATGGATAAAGTTGAGAGAGAGTTCCTGCAACTGGAGACGGGAACCATGACACATCAGCAGTACACCATGAAGTTCAACGAAATGGCGCGTCTGGTGCCGGATCAGGTGACACCTCTGTCTTAAAAGATCAAGAGGTATATTCAGGGTTTGCTAGCGGATATTCGCAGGCACATGATCGTTGCCCGACCAAGCACGTTTAGGTCGGCGGTGGATTTGGCAGGGAGACTGTATGATGAGAGAACGGTGGTGGTGACTGAAGGTAGCAAGAAGGGTGGTGGTGATCGGAATTAGCATGGGAAGAGGTTTGGTTGGGTGATGCCTCGACGGGTAATAAGAAGGCACGGGTGGACGACCACCATGTGGTCGCATCGAGTGCGGGTTTAAAGAAGTGTGGTAGGTGTGGAAAGGAGCATAGCGGGGAATGAAGGCTGGGGTCAAACTTGTGCTTGAAATGTGGGAAGACATGGCATATGGCCAGGGAATGTCGTACGGTCCAGTGCTTTAATTGTGGCGTGGAGGGCCACGTAAGTAGGGATTATAAGAAGCCACGGGCTGAGGGTTCCGGGGAAAAGAAGACGAGAAGTGAAGGACCTAGGGCGAGCGCCAGGGCATTCACTATGACACAGGAGGAGGCTAGGACAGACCTAATGTTGTGTCTGGTACGTTTCTAGTGAACCAAACTTTAGCTTCCGTGTTATTTGATTTGGGTGTCAGTAAAAGTTTTATTTCTGCTGCTTTCTGTGCTAAGTTGCCTATTAGTAGTAGACGTGTTGATGCGTCCTTTGATGTAGAAACTACCGTAAGTAAGTCCACCAGGATTTCCGAGATGATAGAGGGTTGTGACGTGGAACTTGAGGGTCATAAGTTTCCTGTTAGACCATTCGTGATGACCTTAGGTGGTTTCGATTTGGTTCTTAGGATGGATTGGTTAGCGGACTTCGAGGCGAACATTGTGTGTCGCAAGAAGATAATTCGTTTGATAGCGCCTGACGGGAGTTCGGTAACTGTTTATGGGGATCGAGTCACATTGATCCCGAAGGTAATCTCAATGGCAGTGGCGGGAAAGTGTATGAGGCGCGGATGTAGCGCCTACTTGGCGTATGTAAGGGATGTGGATACGCCAACACCACAACTATCTGATCTACCGGTTGTGTGTGACTTTCTGGACTTGTTCCCAGAAGATTTACCAGGAGTGCCACCTGACAGAGAGATCGAGTTTCAGATTGATCTGATACCGGGTGCCCAACCTGTTGCCAAGGCACCGTATCGGTTGGCTTTGACGGAAATGAAAGAGTTGATGGAGCAGTTGCAAGAGCTTCTTGATAAGGAGTTCATTAGACTGAGTATCTCTCCTTGGGGTGTTCCAGTCCTGTTTGTGAAGAAGAAAGACGGTAGTATGAGGATGTGCATTGACTACCGTGAGCTGAACAAGTTTACGGTTAAGAACCGATACCCCTTACCGAGAATAGATGATTTGTTCGATCAGCTTCAAGGTGCCAGTTGGTTTTCAAGGATAGACCTTCGATCGGGCTACCATCAGTTGAAAGTGAAGGAGCATGACATCCCTAAAATAGCTTTTCACACACGTTATGGTCACTATGAGTTTCTTGTCATGTCTTTTGGTTTGACCAATGCGCCAACTGCTTTTATGGATTTGATGAATCGGGTGTGTCGGCAGATGTTGGATAAATCAGTGATTGTGTTTATTGATGATATCCTGATTTATTCGAAGAGTGAGATTGAGCATGCCAGTCACATTCGGGAGGTTTTGGAGATGTTGAGAAAGGAGAAGTTGTACGCTAAGTTCTCCAAGTGCGCGTTTTGGTTGCGCGAGGTTCAATTCTTGGGTCATGTGGTGAATCCTGATGGGATTATATTGGACCCGACAAAGGTGGAGGCAGTGATGCAATGGAAGTCTCCAAAGACGCCATCCGAGATTCGAAGGTTCTTGGGTTTGGCGGGCTATTACAGAAGATTCATCCAAGACTTTTCTAAGATTGCTTCTCCACTAACTAAGTTGACCCGGAAAGATGTTAAATTTGTATGGGGTCAAGCTAAAGAGAAGGAGTTTGAAGAATTGAAGGCGAGGTTGACTCAAGCTTCTATTCTGTCATTACCCGATGGAACTGAAGATCTGGTGGTTTATTCTGATGCTTCCTACTCGGGATTGGGGTGTGTGTTAATGCAGAGAGGAAAAATTATAGCCTATGAATCCTGACAGTTAAAGGTTTATGAGGTCAACTACCCTACTCATGACTTGGAGCTAGCAGTCGTGGTCTTTGCGCTAAAGATTCGGAGGCACTATCTTTACGGGACGAAGTGCACCATTTTCGCTGACCACAAGAGCTTGAAGTACTTCTTTGCGCAGAAGGATCTGAACATGAGACAGAGTCGATGGTTGGAGCTCATAAAAGATTACGATTGCGAGATCCATAACATTCGGGCAAAGCCAACGTGGTGGCGGATGGCCTTAGACTGAAAGAGAGGCCCAGGCCGATTCCGGTGAAAGCGTATTGTAAGGCCCCGTTCCCGGAGACCTCATAGTTGGTCATTTACAACATTAAATACATTAAACATTATAAATTTACAAGCTTAAGCAACAGACTTAATTTACCAAAAACCATTCATTTCATTAAAACACTATTGTTGAGCAATACACTTTGTTTAATCGAATACAAAAGAATTGTTTAATTGCATTACAAAACAACAGCAACCATAAGTATGAATGGATGTCAGTCTTTTTCTGCCGAGTAGCTTCACCCTCGTGTCATCCTCAGCAATGATTACCTGCCAACTGAAAATGTATAAAAGTCAGGGTTTTTGAATGAGTTCTAGTTTCAAAAGTAATAAAATACTTTCTATAGGTATACATATGAAAATACTCTTTTTATGAAAACTTCATCTCTTTATACATGAGCACGCATAAACTATACAATCAGGTAATGCTTCATCTCTTTACTGTATGCCTTGTTTTCTCTATATTCTTTTATCTTTATCTTTCACTGTCTATGTGGACCAATGAGCATACCCTAAACTATGTGTGCGGGGGAAATGGTGTTAGGCCCTCTGTTCCCACAAAGGGCTCTAATACTGTATACAAGGTTGGCCCAGACACGTAGGGTATGCTGCAAAGGTCCGCCAATCTCAATTGACTGGCCCTGTGTGCAAAATAGGGTAGCTAACCCGCATCACAGTTGAGCTAACGACAACATGGCCGTGCACCTCCTATGTGCTTGCAAGACTTGTTAACATTTTAAATTAAGTTTCACTTCTCTTCTTCGTTGCTCTTTCACTTTAATTATTAGTAGTAATACTTTACGTTAAGATAATAAACACACCACATAAAGTCACATACTAATAGTAATAATAATAATAATAATAAGGAACAATCATAAGGCAATCATAATAATGCATGAAAGCAAGCATTTGTAAGATAGTAATAATAATAATAATAATAATAATAATAATAATAATAAGGAACAATCATAAGGCAATCATAATATGCATGAAAGCAAGCATTTGTAAGCCCTAGTCAAACCTCGGTGAAAACCCTAAAAGCACAGACTCCCAAAAATTCTATAATAAATTCTAAGTGTTTAGGTGCTTTGACACTATTTGGGCGCATGGGCCCTGTTCGGGCGTTTTATCACTATGCAGGCGCATCAGCCAACACTTGACCCTTTCAACACTTAGGCGCATGAGCTATTTCAGGCGCATGGATACTATTCGGGCGTATGGTCCATTCGGACGCATGGACACTTAGACGCATGGGCTATTCAGGTGTATGGGTACTATTTGGGCGCATGAATTACACTTAACATTTCTAAGGCATTTCCAGGCGCATGGGCCTTATTTAGGCGCATGAACCTTCTGTTCACATGTTTCTAGGATAAATTTGAAACCAAACATCAAGCCTATTAGTTCTATGCTTACCAAGGCTATTCTAAGAATGAACGAGTTACAATTTCTCTGATGAATAGGTCAGCCAACCTCTGAGATGAATATGTCTCGTGGATTGGTAGGAAGTGAGCACTCTTTGTCAGACGGTCAACTACCCATATGGCATCATACCCTTTCGGAGTACGCGGAAGCTTCGTAATGAAATCCATGGTGATGTGCTCCCACTTCCATTCCGGTACATCCAAAGGTTGAATCTTCCCATACGGCTTCTGATGTTTGGCCTTCACCTGTAAGCAAGTAAGGCACTTACTCACATACCCCACCACATCGCGCCTCATACCCGACCACCAATAATCTTTCTTCATATCTTGATAAATTTTTGTGGCACCAGGATGAATGTAGTATCGAGCCTTGTGAGCTTCATCCATAATCTTCACAAGTAGATCCCCAAAACGAGGAATCCACACCCGTCCAAATTGAGTTTTAACACCAAGTGTGTTTTCACCCAATTCTCCAACCAGACCTCTCATCCTTTCAGAGTTAAGATGATCTTCTTTCAGTGCCTCATCTTGAAACTCTTTGATTTGCTTCATCACATCAGAGGTCATGATCAGCTGATATGCTTTCACCCGAATCGGCTCGGGCCTCTCTTTTCGGCTAAGGGCATCAGCCACCACATTGGCCTTGCCTGGATGGTAATGGATCTCGCAATCATAATCTTTTATGAGCTCCAACCATCTTCTCTGCCTCATGTTCAGATCTTTTTGCTCGAAGAAGTACTTCAAGCTCTTGTGGTCAGTGAAAATGGTGCACTTCGTCCCGTACAGATAGTGCCTCCAAATCTTTAGTGCAAAGACCACGACTGCTAGCTCCAAGTCATGAGTAGGGTAATTGACCTCATGACCCTTCAACTGTCAGGATGCATAGGCTATAACCTTCCCTCTCTGCATTAACACGCACACCAACCCCGAGTAGGAAGCATCTTAATAGACCACCAAATCCTCACTTCCTTCGGGTAATGACAGGACAGTAGCTTGAGTCAACCTTGCCTTTAACTCCTCGAATGCTTTCTCTTAAGCTTGACCCCATACAAACTTCACATCTTTCCGGTCAACTTGGTTAGTGGAGAAGCGATCTTGGAAAAGTCTTGGATGAATCTTCTATAGTATCCCACCAAACCCAAGAAGCTATGAATCTCGGATGGCGTCTTCGGTGACTTTCATTGCATAACCGCCTCCACCTTTGCCGTGTCCACCATGATTCCATCAGGATTCACCACATGACCCATGAATTGAACTTTGCGCAACCAGAATACGCACTTGGAGAATTTGGCATACAACTTCTCCCTTCTTAATGTCTCCAACACCTCCCGAATATGACCGGCATGCTCTTCTTCGCTCTTCGAGTAGATCAGGATATCATCAATGAACACAATCACTGATCTATCCAACATCGGCCGGCACACTTGATTCATCAAATCCATAAGGCAGCTGGCGCGTTAGTTAGACCAAAAGACATAACGAGGAACTTGTAGTGTCCATAACGCGTATGGAAAGCTGTCTTAGGAATGTCTTGTTCCTTCACCTTCAATTGATGGTAGCCAGATCGTAGATCTATTTTCGAGAACCAACTGGCACCTTGGAGCTGGTCAAACAAGTCATCAGTCCTTGGTAACGGGTACCGATTCTTCACCGTCAACTTTTTCAGCTCTCGATAGTTGATGCATATTCGCATACGTCCGCCCTTTTTCTTTACAAACAATACCAGAGCACCCCACGGAGAGATATTTGGTCGAATGAATCCCTTATCCATTAACTCCTGTAATTGGCTCATGAGTTCCTTCATCTCAGTCGGAGCTAATCGATATGGTGCTTTGGCAACGGGTTGAGCACCGGGTATCAAATCGATTTGGAACTCAATCTCGCAATTCGGTGGCACGCCGGTAAGTCTTTCGGGAATACGTTCGGAAAGTCGCACACCACTGGCACCTCAGATGATTGCGGTACCGACGCATCCACATCTTTTACGTAGGCCAAGTAGGCACTACATCCACGTTTCATGCACCTCCCCGCCACCGCCACCGAAATCATCTTCGGGATCATAGTAACGCGATCTCCATAAATCGTAACCAAACTCCCATCAGGCGCAACTAATCGAATCATCTTCTTACGACATACGATGTTTGCTTCATAGGTTGCTAACCAGTCCATCCCTAGTACTACATCAAATCCACCTAGGGGCATCATGTGTAACCTAGCAGCAAACCTATGACCTTCTAGTTCTATAGCACAGTCCTCTATCACATCAGTAATTCTCGTGGACTTGCCAATAGCGGTTTCTACATCAAATGGTTCACTGACATTTCTACTACTAATAGGAACTTAGCACAGAAAGTAGTGAAAATAAAACTCCTACTAGCACCGGAATTAAACAATACAGAGGCACAAGTTTGGTTTACTAGAAACATACCTGACACGACATCACGATCAGCTCTGGCTTCCTCCCGGGTCATGGTGTAACCTCTAGCACTTGTCTTCTGCCCTCCTTCCTCCGGCTTCTTCTTCTCCCCAGAGCTCTCCGCCCTCGGCTTCTTACATTCTTTGGTTGCGTGGCCCTCCCCGCCACAGTTATAGCACTTCAGCACCCTACAATCTCTAGCGATGTGGCCAGGCTTGGCACATCTGAAGCATACATTCATCCCCATCCTACACTCACTGGCATGCTCTTTTCCACATCTGCCACACTTTTTCAGCTCTGATCTTGACGACACCCCACGATCGTCCACCTTCCTCTTCTTGTTGTTTGGAGTAAAACCACCACGTCCAAACCTCTTCCCATTCCAGTTCTTACCATGTCACACCCCCGCTAAGAGCGGAAACACGGGGTTGCGACGAGACGGGAATCGTCATAACACATGGTAAGCGATAGAGATGCAATAATAAAAATGATGACAAGCGTGTCATGACGACACCCGACAACAAGGGGACTTGTGTCGTGTATAGTCGATGTTCACGACAACATAGCCATATGCATAACAGGATAACGATTCACATGATCACATAAAGATGAAATTGTAATGTAAATTCCCACAACCCGGGAACAAGTTTCAAAAGATTGTAATTGTTTACACAGTTCAACATTGTTCAAAGTAACTGTTTGTCAAACATGTTTAGTCTAAAAATGCACCCTAGGGTCTCCACTAAGGCAGCACACCTAAAACCTCAGCTAGCTTGATCACCTGAAAAGATATGCTCAAAATGGTCAACAAATTGTTGGTGAGCTCGCAGGTTTAAGTAATAAAAGTGTAAGTGATGCTGTATAAAGTAAATGATATGGAATACCGTGAATACAGTTATATACACAAGTAAAATCACATGACATGAGCTTTGCAACCAAACCTAGCGACGTACACAAAGAAATTGTCGGCGTATATTCACCCAAGACCCGTACCTGGCTATTGTTGGTACTAACTAGTATACCAACACGAGGGTGGGGGTGTCAACCCAGTAGTACTACCAATACCTAACCGTCGGTTCCCACACTGGAATTAAATAGTTGCAAAGATAGAACCACACAGCAGACCAAGCATGTATCAGATAAGTACGTGCAACACAGTATCACGTTGATTCCTTGTATGAAAATTGTATGTATGTTGTACAGCATAGAAAACGGGCGAGCATACTTTTCCCCCATGTTTGTAAATGTTTGTAAAATAGTATAAGCATAAAAAGGGGCCACGAAACTCACATGTTAAGTGGTAAGTATGAAAGGTCAATGTATCCCAGATGTTGAGTGCAAAAGAACGGTCAAACACCTATTGACAGTTATTGTCAAGCATTAATGACATGTATAAAGCGTATAGTAATGCTTGGTTGGTTCGGGTTGTATCGGTTCGGTCGTGGGTGGCACACACACGCAAGCGGACACACGTATCAGATCTTATGTAGATCCAAGTACTACGAGTAGGCGTCATTGCTTACGACATCCTTGTAAAGATCTCCTTGTTATGAAAGATGACACTTGTTAAGTATTTGTAGTTTCGAATGGGTTGTTGGTAATTGTAAAATGTTAGGTTTATTTCAATTGAAAAATATTATGTGCATGTTAATAGCGTTGACTTTAATCTTTGGGGTCAAGCAATGACACTTTTACTGATGTTGCCTTATCATCATCAGACGTTCAAGGGATATTCACACTCATCATCAGTCACGCAACAGGACTAGACGCTCGACCCACGTTCCACTCGTACGAATCAACCTTCAATCGTACGAATTAGCTACTTTCGTGCGATTGAACCTTCATTCGTGCGATTGGACTCAGTCGCACCACACAACACACACATTCGCACGGCCCAACCTCCATGCGCACGAATCAACCCTCAATCGTGCGAATTAGCTACTTTCGTGCGATTGAACCTTCATTTTTGCGATTGGACTCCAGTCATGCGAAACACGCACAATCGCATACACTCAGTCAGTCACCTGACTCGATCGCACACAATCATCCACACGCATGACTCAATCGCATACAAACACCCAGTCGCACGACTCAGTCGCACGACATGCCTAGTCGCACAACTCAGTCACACGATTGACTTAGACGCATGATTCAGTCGCACGACTCACTCAGTCGCACGGCTCAATCGCATGACAGACCCAGTCGCCTGAACTGCAGAATCGCGACTGTGGTCGGGCCGAGCAGCCCCCGAGCTGCTCTAACGCGGGTTTTATACCACGAGGACTTACAGAAACACTCAACAAACATACACAAACATGAAACACAAGCAGAAAGACCTCACACGCACCCACTCGACCTCATGTGCTCAGATGAACCCGAGCACCCGAAACCCTAGAAAACGCAGCAGTAAAACCGAACCAAAAACGGGTTGAACAAGGTTGTCTACCTGTTAGGAACGTGTATACACGATGATACCCAAGATTTGGCAGTGAAAACGCGACAAACGTGATGATTTTAGGTGCTAGATCGAGAGAGAAAGTGGAGAAAATGTTGAAGGTGAAGAAGATGAAGATGAGGATAAATGGCTGGGAATGGGGTTTATATACCCAGCCCAGGTTTGCAAAATTACAAGTTTAGTCCCTGCACTTAACCCTCGAGTTTCCCAAAAATTGTTTCGGTTGATTACGATCTTAAAATGTTCGTTATATTACGGTTAAAAGCGTGTTTAATGGCATTTGATAGCCTAAAATGGTTTTATTAATGACAATGATCGAAATTAAAAATGATATATTTGGTGGTGATGGTGATGAAATTTATAAAAGTTTTATGCTTAACACACGTTCTCGAAGGAAGTACAGGCACAAGGAAAAAATAAGCAGACATGATTCCTTAAAGCAGGAGTTCATGAAGAAAAGGAAGAATAATTAAAATATTTCTATGTTATTTATGTCGTTCGACGGACCTTAAGGTGACGGATGTCACATACCATCCCCACTCGTCTTCTTCACCTCCACCACAGTCTCCTCTCGTTCATCATACAATCTACCGGCCAAATCCACCACCGATGGAAAGGTACCTGGCTGAGCAGCAATCAGGTGCCTGCGAATGTCAGCCGACAGTCCTTGGATGTACCTTTTGATCTTCCTTGACACCAGCGTCACCTGATCCGGCACCAGCCTCCCCATCTTGTTGAATTTGGTGGTGTACTGCTGGTGGGTCATGGTTCCTGCTTCAAGTTGCAAGAACTCCCTCTCAATTTTATCGAGTTCCCTGTGAGGACAAAATTCCTCGACCAGAAACTTCTTCAGTTCACTCCACCTCATTCTTCCGATTGTCCTGGTACCCTCAGCTTGGACAATATTGTCCCACAACACAACACTGAATCAATGAAAGAGTGAGTCGCGAACTTCTCCTTCTGGTCCTCGCGACACTCACTGATTTCCAAAACTGCCTCCATCTCCCTCACCTAGCGGTGAGCACCAGCAGCATTGCCATTGCCATCGAAAGTCGGGGGCTTACACCTTGGAACGCCCCATAACTGCACCCTCCGGTCGCTACCCCCACTACATCATCCTCCTCCTCATCGGACAACACTATCTCAGGCTCTGGTTGTTCCTCCTACCTTCTACTTTCCTTGCCCGTTGATCCCTTTCTATTCTCCTTCTCCTTCTCCTTCCTTTCCTTGCTTCTCACAGCCCTGATGACCTCAGTTACCACAGACGGTAAGACTGTCTGCATGACCTGGTGTACTTCATCAGCAATCGCCTCCCTAGCTGAGGCATTCAAGCTAGCATTCTCATTCTCTTCGCTCCGACCATGAACCTCAGGGTTCTCATGGGTTGTCTCAGGAGCCTTAGCTTTACTCCTAGTCACACGTAAATGGCCTCTGCCTCTAGGAGTCTTGGAAGATTTCCGTCTAGCCATCCTCTAACACGCTATAAGATTCAAACACTAATGTGGTCATTCAAGGTAATAACTCAGTTTATGTCAAGTATAGTAAGTCCCTAATTACAGTGGCCAGTTGTGATCAGCCACTTACTGTACTCTTCATACCCCAAGCATTTCCTATCCTGACTTAATCAGTATCTAAATATACTAAGAGCACATAAATCACATAGCATGCGCACATAATACCGGTTAACATTAAGAAAAGACATACCTGATGGCACATAGCTACTCGGGCTGACATCCCTCCAATTGTCTCATTTTCAGTTTAAGTTTAGGTTTTAAAAATTTATTTCACCTGATTCTCTTAAACTTAGGCTCTGATACCAACTTGTAAGGCCCCATTCCCGGAGACCTCACAGTTGGTCATTTACAACATTAAATACATTAAACATTATAAATTTACAAGCTTAAGCAGCGGACTTATTTTACCAAAAACCATTCATTTCATTAAAACACTGTTGTTGAGAAATACACTATTGTTTAACCGAATACGAAAGAATTGTTTAATTGCATTACAAAATAACAACAATCATAAGTATGAATGGATGTCAGTCTTTACCTGCCGAGTAGCTTCACCCTCGTGCCATCCTCAGCAATAATTACATGCCAACTGAAAATGTATAAAAGTTAGCGTTGCTGAGTGAGTTCTAGTTTTAAAAGTAATAAAATACTTTCTATAGGTATACATATGAAAATACTCTTTTTATGAAAACTTCATCTCTTTATACGTGAGCATGCATAAACTATACAATCAGGTAATGCTTCATCTCTTTACTGTATGCCTTGTTTACTCTATATTCTTTTATCTTACCTTTCACTGTCTATGTGGACCAATGAGCAATACCCTAAACTATGTGCGCGGGGGAAATGGTGCTGGGCCCTCTATTCCCACAAGGGGCTCTAAATACTGTATACAAGGCTGGCCCAGACACGTAGGGTACGCTGCAAAGGTCCGCCAATCTCAATTGACTGGCCCTGTGTGCAAAATAGGGTAGCTAACCGGCATCACAGTTGAGCTAACAACAACATGGTCGTGCACCTCCTATGTGCTTGCAAAAATTGTTAACATTTTAAATTAAGTTCTACTTCTCTTCTTCATTGCTTTTTCACTTTATTATTAGTAGTAATACTTTACGTTACAATAATAAACACACCACGTAAAGTCACATACTAATAGTAATAATAATAATAAGGAACAATCATAAGGCAATCATAATAATGCATGAAACCAAACATTTATAAGCCCTAGTCAAACCTCGATCAAAACCCTAAAAGCACAGACTCCCAAAAGTTCTGTAATAAATTCTAAGTGTTTAGGCGCTTTGACACTATTTGGGTGCATGGGCCCTGTTCGAGCGTTTTATCACTATGCAGACGCATCAGCCAACACTTAACCTTTCAACACTTAGGTGCATAATCTATTTCAAACGCATGGATACTATTCGGGCGTATGGTCCATTCGGACGATGGACACTTAGACGCATGGGATATTCGGGAGTATGGGTACTATTTGGGTGCATGAGTTACACTTAAACATTTATAAGGCATTTCCAGGCGCATGGGCCTTATTTAGGTGCATGAACCTTCTATTCAACATGTTTCTAGAATAATTTTGAAACCAAACATCAAGCCTATTAGTTCTAAGCTTACCAAGGCTATTCTAAGCATGAATGACTTAATGACACCTAAGGAACATCATCAAACATGCATAATACATACGGGTATACATACATAAACATTGTAAAATCATTTTAATACATCTTCAGCCCCAAGAAGAGTTTAAAACAAGTAAAACCAGGGTCTAGAAACTCACACACGAACAAATGAGTTCAAACACCTAAAAACCCAGCAAACACACACACGAACACACACACACAAACACATAAGCATATAACCGAGACAAAACCCATCACAAACACATAAAAACTTCGAATTCTTACCTTGAATTCAGCCTCTTCTTCTTCTTCTTCAAAAACCGAGAGTGTTTCCGCTCTCTTCCTTTCTCTCTCTAAAATGACCGAAGATTTGGGTGTAGAAAAAGTGATGGGCGACCATGCCACCTTTATCACCAACTTTCCAAAGATTTTGTCCTTTTGGTCACTTTTAGTCCCTCCATTTGGGCTTTATTGTTTTTCTTTCTTTTATTCTTCATTTCTTGTCTTTCTTTTAAACGAATAACCGGGTGTTACACGTATAAGCTAATCATGACCTCTGATGTGATGAAGAAAGTTAAAGAGTTTCAAGATGAGTTATTGAAGGAAGATCATCTTAACTCAGAAAGAATGAGAGGTCTGGTTACAGAATTGGGTGAAAACACACTTGGTGTAACAACCCGGTTTGGACGAGTGTGGATTCCTCGTTTTGGGGATCTACGCATGAGGATCATGGATGAGGCTCACAAGACTCGATACTCTATTCATCCAGGTACCACAAAGATGTATCAAGACATGAAGAAGGATTATTGGTGGCCGGGGATGAAACGTGACGTGGTGGAGTATGTGAGTAAATGCCTTACTTGTCTACAGGCGAAGGCTGAGCATCAGAAGCCATATGGGAAGATCCAAACTTTGGATATACCGGAATGGAAGTAGGAGCACATCACCATGGATTTTATTACGAAGCTGCCGCGTACTCCGAATGGGTATGATGCTATATGGGTGATTGTTGACCGTTTGATGAAGAGTGCTCACTTCCTACTGATCCGCGAGACATATTCATCTTAGAGGTTAGCGGATCTTTTCATCAAGGAGATTGTAACTCGTCACGGTGTATCGATGTCTATTGTGTCCGATCGTGACACACGGTTTACATCTAAATTTTGGAAGAAATTCTACGACGTTATGGGGACGAGGTTACACATTAGCACGACTTATCATCCTCAGACTGATGGTCAGTTTGAGAGGACCATTCAGAAATTAGAGGACATGCTTCGGGCATGTGTTATTGATTTTGGGGGAAGTTCGGATGACCACTTACCGTTAGATGAATTCTCATACAACAATAGTTATCATGCCAGCATTGATATGCCACCTTATGAGATGCTATACGGTAGGAGATGCATAACACCCGTCTGTTGGGGTGATATTGGTAAAAAAGAATTAGGGAGTGTCGAGGTAATCGAGGCTACGACTGAGAAGCTTGAAATGATCAAGGCCTTCATGAAGGCAGCCAAAGATAGACAAAAGTCGTATGCTGATAAACGACACAGACTGATTGAGTTTCAGGTGGGTGACCGGGTTATGTTGAAGGTCTCACCTTGGAAGGGGATCATCGATTCAGGAAGCGGGGCAAGTTGAGCCTAATGTATATAGGGCCTTTCCAATTTTTCGCTCGAGTAGGAGAGATGGCCTATAGACTGGAGTTACCAGATGAGTTAAGTGGAATTCACCTGACATTCCATGTTTCTCATCTGAGAAAGTGCTTGGCAGATGAAGATATGATTGTTCCACCGGAGGATATTGAAGTAGACGAACGACTCAATTATGTGGAGCAACCAGTGACGATCATTGATCGAAAAGAGGAAAGGCTGAAAAATAAAGCGGTTCCTCTTGTGCATGTACAGTGGAAGCACAGGAAGGGATCCGAGTCTACGTGGGAGACTGAAGAAGAAATGAGGCGGCATTACCCACGTTTGTTCAAGGAATAACAGGTTTCGGGGACGAAACCTATTTAAGGGGGGTGGACTTGTAACACCCAGTTATTTATTTTGAAGTCGACGAAAGAAGAAAAAAATAAAGTCCAAAGTCAGGGGACCAAACTCGCCAACAAGAGAAAGTTAGGTGAGTGAGGGTATTTAAAGGGAGAGGGTAGCCCTCACCCTCTCTCCATACCCACAAAATTAGCCAAAAGAGAGAAGAGAAGGAGAAAAGGGAGAAAAAGGGGTTTCGAGCTTGGTTCGAGTGGATTCGAGCGTGGAAATCGAAGTGTAGCGGGTCTAATCAAAGCTCCTCTCGTGGTGGTCGTTTGTGTGAGTTCTAGGACCCCTCTTTTACATGTTTTTGAATGATTTTGGGGTTGGAACACATCTGAAAATCGGGTTTTTGGTGTGTGTGGGTGTTTGATCCGTGTGTATGTGTTTGTGTGTGATGCGAGTAATGTATGATTTCGAGCTTGTGTGCGCTTGTATGGTGTTGTGGTATGTTTTCCTAAGGTTTAGGACGGTTGATTTGGGCTTAGAAGAGGTTTGGAAGAGCTTGGAGGTCGAAAATGGCAGATTGGGTTCGGGATGAACTGCATTTTGCATTAGCCAGGGCTAGGCGACCGAATGGAGGCCATACGACCAAATGAGGTGCGATTGAGGTTAATTTGCACGATTGAGGTTCATTCGCACGATTGGGGGCCAGTCGCATAGGGAGTCATGCGACTAAGAGCCCATTCGCATAAGTGCTCATCCGGATTAGTTTCATTCGCATGGGTGTTCATTCGCATTAATTCCATTCGCATGTGACTCATCCGCATTAAGTTCATCCGCATAAGATCCATTCGCATGGGTGTTCATTCGCATAGGTGTTCATCCGCATTGGTCCATTCGCATGATGTTCAGTCGCCTGAAGGCCATGCGACTGAAGGGTGCCCATACGCCCAAGTAGGGCTGGTGTACCCGAGGAAAATGTATTTTATGTACTGACTTTCAGGGAAAAGCGCAGATGTAAGTTTTGACGTGGAAGATTCCTGTAAGTTCATGTAAGATGACTGTTGTGGCCTTAAAGGTTATGTTGGGCATGATGTTGATGTTGATGATGTATGATGTTGTATGTTTGTGCATGATGTATGTATGTATGATGATGCCCTGTATGATGATGATGACTGTGTATGGTATGTTCCTTGTTATGATGAATGTTTATCTTTCCCGTGACTTTACGTTAAATGTTAATGAATGAAATGAAAGTATTATGTAACGTAAAGTGAAAGATAACGAAAAGAGAAACATGATGAATGAATGCATGCATTAATAAATGAAGAAAGTAATGAAAGTCTTGCAAGCCTTGTATGTCGGGACACGCCCCTTTGTAAGGTGTTAGCCCAACGGTGTGCGGGTTCGCTACCCCGTGAGGATGCACATCATGGTCTTTATTTATGATTGACCATTTGTATGGAACCATTGTTGCTTGCCTTAGGTACTGTGGCCAGGAGGTGCTGTGCACCGTAATGGAAGGTGTATGATAGGCTTAGGCCTAGTACCATGAGGACTGAAGGGCATAGCACATGAAAATGGTACACCTGAACTTTATCTTTGGTACTGTGGCCAGGAGGTGCTGTGCACTGTAATGGAAGGTTTATGATAGGCTTAGGCCCAGTAGCAGAAGACTAAAGGGTAAAGTTCATGGTTTGATGGAAAGAAAAGGTGTAATGATGAATGAAAGAATGAAAGTAAGAATGTATGTATGAATGAAAGATAACGAACGAATGATGAAGATAATAATAATATTATCTATGTGTACGTATGATGTATGATCGCATGAAAGTAAAGAACGGTTTTAACGAAAGAAAAGTATGTTTTATTTTAAAACTAGAACTCATTCAGCAACACTGACTTTAATGTGTTTCCAGTTGGCAGGTAATGATTGCTGAGGATGGCACGAGGTGGCTACCCAGCTATTTTGGGATGTTATTCATTTTTATAATGCTTTTGTGATGTAATGCAACACATATTTTTGTAACTGGATAACGATGTATTATTTTGCAAAAACCTTTATAATGAAATGAAATATCATTTTTGAATGTTTCCGCTGCAATACTTTATTGAAGTCAATGTATTTATATGTTTTATGCGTAATGATTTACTAGCTGTAAGTGTCCCGGAAACGTTGCCTTACAAAATTTTTTTATTAACCAAAGTAATTAAAATTAGGAGTTGTAATAAGAAAAATAAAAAAAATGATATTTTTATTAGAATGTTTATTTGAAATGAAATGTTTATTTTATTTTTAAAAATATAAAAAAAGCTTAAAAAAAGTTTAAACATTTGTTATCATTGTTTTATTATTTATAATCTAAACTCATATATAATTTTAATCATATCATATTTTATAATATCATCATATAATTGATGACATTTTATTTTATCTAATATTTAATTTTTTTAACCCGTTAATACATGAGTTTACTAATGTTAATTATTTATATATACCCATAAGTATGAATCATTACAAAACATTATATTATTATTACAATAATAACTTAATTATTTCCTTTGGGTGACTTTTGAACCATTCTACTTATTTTACGTAGTCAATGGGTTAAAATAATGTGTTAGCATGAATTCACTGTTTTAGTTATGTTAAATTCAGTCAACACAAGCATTCAAGGGGGAGCTACAACCCAACCACTGGAAAGGCATTACTAAGTGCCTAGACACTCACCTCGGTACATTGGCAAAAAATTTTGTATGTATTTTAACCCTTGCCTCTTAAATGTAATATATATTTATATATACACACACACATACATACATGTATACTTATTGGAGTAGTATCATATACAAACCTTAGTTTTTGTAAAAACCGTTAAAACTAAAGTGCTATTTTACAAAAATTATGGTTTGTACCGGAAATCCTAAGATACACATGCACATATGTATGTATGTATAGATGGTAGAATACTTATGAAAGTTGCATTTCAGGTGCCCCCCATTATAGCTCAGAAGATGATTAATCAGAGTTTTTCATATATCAATGTACATCTTTTTAACAGACAAGTTAACTCCACTTCCGTTTGTTTATCCTGTGATATTTAATGGTTTCACTACTAATTTTCTTTTGTTCGATCACTATCACATTGCAGTCTTCTTCAACCCCACAACAAGCATTGTACTTTAAGCCATGCAACATACGTCAAAGCTGGATTAGACGAGTTAGAACTATGGTGTAATGAGACAAAAGAAAAGGTGATTCTTCACACATAATTTTTTACGTGTGACTCGTGTGTGTGTGTATGTATGATGCCGATTCAAAGATAAATGAGAAATACAGGTTCTTTAACGGGTGGAAGTTATAGTGACTAAAATATACATTGAAACTGTATCTCTCGTTGTGAGTAACATAGCAAACTGAAAACTTTTATTATATTTGCAGTATGTAGGATCAGCTTGGGAAGAACTTAAGCATACTAGTCAAGCAGTTCGGGTTTTGGTATGTACCTTATGACCAAGATATTTATTTTTCTTTCGAGTTAATGATTTTTTAAAGTTACATGGATAGTCCCTACTATTGATGGGAGAAGAAAGGTTACTATGTGTGTCACTGTCTTGGGTGGGTAGAGTAGAAAACAACCAATTGTGATGTGAGATAGGTCTAGTACATTGTGTTATTATTTATTCAATAGTGGGACCTAAAAATATTAATGTTTGATTTTAGGATTTTTTTTCTCTAAGAGTTTAAGAGTCATTAAAAAAATTTAACCATCAATACCTAAACTCCATCCATTTTAACACTCCTAGTGTAATCCGTTTATGAACAGAAGATATTATACTTGTAATTTAAAAAAGTGAGAGCTATATGTGTAATACAATGTAACCACACAAACTATCCATGTAATTAACTTTTTCTTTATTTTAAGACTTTATTGTTTTATGCCCACAGGTTATAGAACAAAAACACAGAATGCCATCGGATTACATCATCAATGATCTATGCCCCGTACGTCCTTCTCTCTCTCACAACTACACACGACTATTAGCTATCATGATCACACACTCACAAAAGAATTATTGAAATTTTCAAAACATCCACTAATACTTGTTATCATATCCCGACGGAAGTGTGAAATAGTTGGTTATGATTTTTCGGTTCAAAGCGCATTGATTATAACAACATACAATCACAACAATAAACTAAACATAATTTTCTATTAATCATATTCGCAGGATTACATATCGCAAAATTTAGTCTAAATAATTAGACTTTTACACTACTAGTAATCCTAATACAAAATACACGTCATTATCATTTCTTTTATTCTCCAGCTAGTAATGGACATCCACAAATAGACTGGAGTATGTTAGATCAATAACCTCACATATACATGACTTTCCTATATAGCTGTGCCAATCACTTAACATCTTGTGTGTACACGATATTAAAATACATTATGATTACATGAAAAACATACTCAAAAAGTCAACATAAAATTAGTAAGAACATAGATTTATTTAATAACATAACACATTTTTAATTGATGTAACATAATCAAACTCTGTCAAGTGATCCATAAATGTTACATACAAATCACAGAATCAAATAATATAACATCACAACCCTCATCCGGCAATGCAAACTGACATATTCCTAAGTAGTGCTACCGATATTATTTAACATTACTCATTTAAATTAATGATTGTGTCAATATGACACTAGCCTATCAAAACTTTTAATTTTGCATCAATTGCAATAACAAATAGTATTCTTTTTCCTCAAAACATTTATAAATAAAAAATGGCCACGTTACTTACCATATTTATAGCAACAACTTAAATATTTCTTATAAAATAATTATTTGTTAGAAACAAATCATATTTCTTTAAAATTTTTAGCATTTATATCATTAACTAAACTAAAATTTCTAAACAATAGCTACGGTTACCCAAAATTTACCAAAATTTGCAAGAAGTAAAGTTTCAATATCTAGATTATCACATAAAAATTTCAATCAATAATTCTTTACAGTTAATTTCCTAGAATTTTACAAGTTCCATAATAAATGGCAGATAGCTAAATATCTCTAAAAATTTTAAAATTTATACAAACTATTCATTCTATATATTATAGTTTATGTAAAATTTTCACTATTTACCTATTGTTTTGCTATTACTTTTGATTTTCTTCTCACTAATTATTCTAAAATATGAAACTTGATCATACTTGTGAATTAAATCACATTTTTTTTCTAAAATTCCAATATAATATAAGGGTTATCATATAAATTTTTTAGATTTCTATTGAGTCCAGATATTCTATATGAGAATTTTCTTCTATTTCCTTGAATTAATCATAATAACTAATATATCCTATATAATTATCCCATAATTTATAGATTATTATTTCCAATATTTTCTAGCAAATTTCTAATTTTATTCCCACAATCATAGTTATTTAAGTATTTTATCTAGTTTAACATGACTAACATATGTTGCAACCCTTTAAACCTTTTATATTTGTTTAAATCCTTATTTTTTTGTTTTAAAATATTTTCTTACTAATTTTAATGAAAAATCAAGTTTTCATGAGGTTTTGTAAATAACTTTGATGGTTTAACTTAAAGGGTTAGTTATATGTGTTGGTTAAACACATATACAACTTCTTAAACTTGTTAGTCATAGACTTTAAGAATCAACCTTGTTTGGAGTAAAAGAAAGACTTAGGGAATTGCTTGCTTAGATTTTTGATGATCCACTTGGTCTAGTGGTTCTTGAGTTTAGAGGGTTGGTCATAAGTTAGTTAAAGAACATTGATGTTATGACAAAGATATGGTGCCTTTGGTGATGGATCTCAGTAGATGTTGGAGCCGAAAGGGAGAACAAGAGATGGTTGATATTGGTTGTGTGATTTGGGAACCGATAGAGAGAGATCCGAGGGATGGTGGTGGTTGTGGTGGTTTGCGGTTGATGGAAATGGTGGATATGGAAGTGGTCTTCGGCCGAGGGTTTCAAGTTGTTAGGAAGATCATCATGATCTTTATCATTACTCCTAACTTAGAGTAGTGAGGTGTTATCCTAGATATTATGTGTCAAGTTAAAAAGGGTGATAAGTGTCCATCAGTGGCTAGGTGTCAACTTATAATGCTAATGACATTCTTAGTCAATAAGTTAAGGTTAGTTGTTTAATTAGTTACTAATCTAGGTTGGTTATCTCTTCTAATGAATCGATTTCTTATGTTAAGATTGTGTTTTAGTTAATGTTTAAGTGTTTAGGATTAGTTTGGTTTTTGGTTTTTGGTTTTTGATATAAGGTTTCTAGATGTTAACTTTTTTAGTAGTGTTTGATTAAGTTTTGTTCTTATTCATTACATATAGATGATAAACATTTATAATTAAAGTAACTAATCATATAATCTTATAATTTGGTAACTCACATATGGTTCAATAATCACAAAGTTCAAAAGAGTTGGTATACATGCACACGTAAACGTCTATGCATGCATGCATGTTCACGTATCATATGTGCATGCTCAGTTAAGCATACAAAATTTTTATAAGGTTAATCATATAAAATTACCTTAAAAATCTCTAATAAGATATATTAATGTTAGATCAAAAAGAAGCCTGGTGCAACCAAAACCAAATCATTTAGATAATTTTGGTGCTACATGCAAAGGCTTCCGAAGCTTAGCATGGAACTTCCGAAGGTTGTAGAGTTCTTCCGAAGATAAAGTGAAAGATCAACTTCTAAAGACAGAACACTACTTCCAAAGTCAAGAGCATGCTTCCAAAGGGTAAGTCTTAGAAGATCAATCAGAAGACTACTTCCAAAGTATGAAGAAAAGAAGAAGTTCCTAAGCCTTGGAAGAAGCAGCCTCTTCCGAAGTATAAGTGGCTTCGGAAGTACTTGTTCTTCCGAAGCCATTTAACCTTCGGAAGACACTGCTATGAACCAGTGGACATAAGTATGGTCTCTGACACTCCGCTGCAGACCTTTGATACTGTATGGCATTTCCTTAAAGAGCCATGCAGTTGAGCATACTTTATTCCACTATTTACCTTTTTATGATAGTACATGTTACCAACTTAGTTGGTGACAAAAGGTAAGTCAAGGACATGTCCTGACTACCAAATCTCAGATAAGACTTTATCCGAGATACCTTAAACTATAGTCTTGTAGTATAGGCTTTAGTTATAGGATCCCAGCTAGTATCAAAGTATATCCAGTTATAGGTAGTATTATATATAGTTTCTCATTGTAACTCGAAAAGATAAGCTTATAAGAGTCTTGTAATATTTGAGTTGAGAAGCAATATATGCAAGTACCTTGAAAATTACTTTTTATGTTTTGTATTACTTACTGTATTGTGATCAACTCTTATTGACTCTATCTTCATCCGAGTGTTGTTCAAGTGAGTTGGAGAGAAAAACTAAGTGTTAAGTGACCCTTAACCGATCCTGAAATTGGTATCAGAGCTTCTCAGGCTCTTGATTGCGTGATCTAACCATCCAAATCAACCTATTTTTCACTCCTCCCCATAACTCACTCACTCAAATGGCCCTTAACAAGTCCGAAGTAGAGGTGGGAACTATGAAAAAGGCTCCCATCATTACTCCTAAAAATTTCTGGTCTTGGAGCAGAAGAATGGAAGGCTTCATCAGATACCAAGATAGCAAGATGTGGAACTCCATTGTCAACGGCCCGTATAAGCCAAAGGTGGCATCACTTGGTGGAAACAGTGCCATGATCAAAAAAGCTGTTGCATACTACTCTGACGAAGACCGAAAGAAGATAGACATTGAAAGCAATGTTATGACAATTCTTATGACTGCAATACCGAACTCCATCATGGTGGGGTTTGAGCATTGTAAGTCTGCAAAGGAATTGTTTGAGCTCTTGCTCAGATGTACTCAAGCTCCAACAACTCGAAGAAGGACTCACTGAAGCAGCAGTTTGAGAACTTCACTTATATTGCTGGAGAGACCCTCAGCTAGCAGTATTTCAGGTATATGGATCTTATCTCCTCTCTTCAGTCTGTGAAGATCATTCCTGAACTCAGAGATATCACGAGAAAGTTCATGAGTGCTCTTCTAAATGAGTGGACATTTTACTGTGTCTCTATCAAAAGGATAGAGAATCTGAACACTCTCACTATGACTGAACTTTACGGCATCCTTGATGGATATCATTTAGAGATGGAAAGTAAGAAGGGCCACCAAGAAAGCCGTCCCTGAGTCTTCCTGCTAGCAACGCTTTAATGGTTGCAGAAGGCTCAGCACCCCCACAACCTCAGCACTACCTGACTTACCAGCAGCCATCCTGCTCTTCTGGACCATACATCAGTTTCCCTGAGACTCCAAGGTCTCAACAGGCTCAACACAATTCCTTCCAGGGAAGTTATGCCTTTGTCTCAAGAAGCGGACACTCCAGTGATTTTCAATACTGTTTTGATGATCTCGAGTGTTTCAATCCAGATGACGTAGAGTATGTGGACATTGTCCAACAGATGGCTCTTTTAACTTATAGAGCGAAGAAGTTCTTTAAGAGAACTAGAAGACAATTCCCTCAAAACCCAACTACTAGTAGTTTGGGTTCGACAAGACCAAAGCAAAGTGTTACAACTGTAACCAACGCGGTGACTTTTCAAGGGAATGCAAGGCTCCCAAAACCAATCCGGGAACCCCACAGGCCTCCACACATCCCTCAACCTCAAAGCCCACTAGGATGTCAAATGAAACAGCTGTAATGGCTCAAGAAGTTGACTGGAGCTTCATGGTACAGGATGTGACTCCTGCTCAAGCTCTCATGGCAGGAACAGACGATACTCAGGTATATGAACATCTCTGTACTCCAACATGTATAACTAAAGATAAACTTTATCAGGATTACAATATGGAAATCAAATCTGATATTAAGTCTTTAAATATTTTTAAAATCTGATTTTAAGAGAGCTGAATCCGACTATCAAAAGAAAATTAAGGAGTTAGAGAAAACGGTGTCTCTTTTAAAACATGAACCCACCAACTACAAGACTCAAATCAAGGATCTGATATCCAAATTGTTG
This sequence comes from Flaveria trinervia, assembly GCA_025506515.1. Taxonomy (NCBI): domain Eukaryota; kingdom Viridiplantae; phylum Streptophyta; class Magnoliopsida; order Asterales; family Asteraceae; genus Flaveria; species Flaveria trinervia. Next base: position 24,573,259 of record CM046448.1, read on the forward strand.
AGGCTCAAGTCCAGCTCGTCACTGCTGAGGCTCAAGCCAGGAAGCATGCTATTTGTGAGCAGAACTTCCAAGCTATTCTTGCATCATCCTCCCACTCCAAACTCTATTATTAGAACAAAGGAGGGTTGGGAACCAATAAAATTGCTCCACTATATTCTTATGAGTCTATTAGACAACCTAGATGTGATACTGAGGAGCAAGAGGTTCTAACTGCTGACCCTTCCTCATTAGAGTTGAAGGATGAAGCAACAATAGTGGCCACTACAGGGAAGGAACATGTAGAAGTACCCATATCCTCCTGTGAAGATCAAATCCTAACCACTAAGGCCAGAAGAAGCAGAGCTAAAGCTACCAGAAGAACTGCTAAGAAAATGGCTGAGTCTAAGCTGAAGATTGACCCAAAGTGGAAAGGTGTCTTTATCTCAGCTGGATTCCAAGTGTTAGGTACTTCTGATTCAGTAAAGGAGTGTAATACCAGCACTCCTGTCCTACCAAAGGATCAGAAGTTGAAGGGAAAGGTTGCTGCAAGATCGTTGAAGGGTTATAGTTACAACACAACAACACAAAGAGGAGATTAACTAAAATTTAATCAAACAGTAAACTGGATTAACCAAGATAAGATACTAAGAACACAAGTAATGCAAGAGACAGAACATAAAGAACACAAGTATTTGCTTTTCAAGAATGCAGTATATTGCCTTCTCTATGTTCTATTACAAGTGTTACAAAAGCATATATTAAAGATACAAGAACCTGAGATACTTATCCTACATCCTACAACCGGCTATACTTTGAAAGCCAGCTGGATACAATTGACTAGACACAAACAAAATCAATTGTAGAGTCAAAAGGCAGATTGCCTTTTGACTTATGACTATGACATGCCATAGCTCATATCCTTATCTATTACAAAAATGATAAAGTATATAAAGTAGAAAGTTACAGACTCAAGACCTCAATGTACAGTTACCAAAAGCATGAACCTTTTCACCAAGTCATGTAAGTTGGTGACTTGCAGAGGTGCAGCGGAAAGGTGTCCAGCTTTATGGAACAGTACATCAGATAAAGCATGTTACTAAAAGTCTTCGGAAGAAATCTATCTTCATGAGTTGAAGCTTGAAAGACTTTGTCTCTGAGGCTTCGGAAGACTTCATGTTTGGCTTCGGAAGATATTGGTCTTGGCTTCGGAAGATTTCACACTTATAGTAATATTCTGTTTCATGTGTGAAACTTCCTAAGCTTCTTCTTTAATGCACTTGTGCAGCATGCAGGAAAGACTAAAAATGTTTTGGTTGCATCAGCCTCTTCATTAATCTCTACAAACTCCCCCTAGGCTGATGCTACTAAAACACTTTGAAAACTTCAGATATTAACAGTCCTCATTAGGATTAACACCATTCCTTTCTTCATAAGATGATCAGGATCCTTCAGGCTGTCAAAGTGTCTTCTCATGTCAAAGAGGTCATGCAGAGGCAACTGAAACATATCTTGCCATGTATAAATGTCTTCAATGCCTTGATCTCTAATAACATGCCATCTTTCTGGATTTTTGGTGTATGTCCAAGACAAGATGGGTCTTCCTATTGCTAGAGGAGCTATTTGAATTGGAGTTGGTGTAGCTTCCTCTGGCTGCACATCCTCATGCTGTTCTGATTCATCTTGAGGTTTAGAAGAGGGTGCAGGCTTCATTTTCTTAGGCTTTGGTCTAGAAGCCATCCTTTTCTTTCTCTTTCCAAATTTTAATTGAGAAAACTGGCTTGCAGCACCAGATTGATCTTCACTGTCTTTCTCAGTTGGGACTTCCTCTCTCTCAGGCTCAAAAGGATAGGGAGGTTGACCCTGCTGTGGATCAGAAGATGAAGCTTGCTGAGTTTTAGCAGGAGGTCCAGGATGTGTTGCCTCTCGTTGTTCAACCTTAACCTCCACTTCAGGTGGAGCCTGACTTGGAGTGGAGTGTAAGTCAATGAGCTCTCCACTCTTAATCTTCTGCTTGATTACCCTGATATGCTCATTCATAGTGGATAGAGACATGGGTCCAAGTCTCCTTCCGGAGAATCCATACAGCTTCAAGAAGCTCATCATCCTCTGCCTATCAGCAGACTTCTTCATGCTCTTTTGGATGATGGCTCTTGATTTTGCAGCTTCTTCCCTTAGCTTCTTCTTAGTTGTCTTTCTGTCCTTGACTAACTCAAGCTCAAGTTGTTTTAAGTACTCAAACTCAATATAGTCATAAGGCAAGGGAAGGAGTGCATCTGCCTGATAGAAGCCTGTGGCACTCAGGTAGTTAATTATCTTGATTATGTCTTCTTCTTTATCTACCCGAGGTTCTTGTTGAATCACATCCTCTTGTTTAGGACTTTCTTGAACTGGTGAGAGGGTAGGCATACCTTTGTATAATCTTTTTCTTCTTCTCTCTTCTTTGACTTGTACTAGGAGTTCTGCATCTTCTGCCTCCTTCTTCTCTCTTGACCTTTCTAGGTCAACCAGTTCATTCAACTCATCCAAGGGAAGAGAAATGACACTATCTATGTCATAGTTCCTAGTCTGTAGATAGTTAATCCTGACTGCCCTTAACTCATCATTCTAAGTATCTGGTCTGGGGGCAGCCCTGATTGCAGACTCCATGAATCTTGAAGACTCAGCAGAGGAACTTTCTCCGTTAGCCTCCTTTTCCTCTCTCTCCTCCTCCTCATTCTCCTCAGATGTCATCTTTTTTTCCTTTGTTACTCACAGACCTTTGTGAGTCAGGGTGGAGAGAGCTTTGGCCTTCATTGCTTGTTGCAGCATCTGAGCTCAGGCCAGAGAGAGGTTGAGAAACACCTTCACCAGCAGGTGTCTCAGAAGGAATGTGGATCTCTGTAGCAGTTGGAGATGATGAGACAGGGCTCTTAGGTTCTGTCACTGGGCCTTCAGTCAAGGTTTCCCTTATGAAGCTAATCTTAGGGTCTACCTTAACATCCAGTTGACCGATGACATTGCCTGATTGCCTAAGTCTCCTTCTTAAGCTGAACTCTGCAGTGATCCTTTCTTGGATTCTTTTAGCCAGTCTGTCAGCTTGTCTTGATTGGCTTAGGTTGACAAGTGGTATGTTGACTAGATCCAGACCTTCATAGTAGTCCAAGGTCTAAAAATTGAAGACTTCTTGCTGTCCTTGAACTCTTATGATGATTAGGTCCTTCCTGATGTTGTCATACCTCCACTCAATGATGTGATTGGAAGATGGTGAAGGTGACATAGCCCTTGGTATCCCATCCTCAAACAGACTCTGTATGAAGGAGTCTGTGTAGTCAACATCAATGTGAACTAGAGGAGGTTGCTGAGAATGCACAGTTGCAAGTGAGGATGGTGAGTCCTTAATGTCCATTCTCTCTGAAGAACTCCCAGGTTCTGTGGCTGTAATGACTTTCTCCCCCTTTTTGGTAGCATCACCCACTTGCATAGGTGAGCTGGAAGATAGGTCAATCACATCCATAGGTTTTTGTGTTCCTGGTTGAGCTCTTCTTAAGGGTCTCCCAGCTAGTTTCTCCTTAAGATATGAAATCTCAAGTTGCTGATCATTGATCCTGTTGTGTAAGGTAGTCACCTGAGATTCAAGATGACTGACCTTTGAGACTAAGTAAGTGCATGTTTTAGACAGTTTTTGCACCACCTGTCTCAGATTCCCCTCATCTTCATCAGAAGATTCATTGGGGGATGAGATGATTGGACCAGAGTCCTCTCTCTCATCACCAGCTTGAGGTTCTTGGCTGCTGGTTTTCCTGTGCTCACTAGTAGTCTCAGTTGAGATGTTAGTGAGCTGAGTTGTCATGGTTGAGGTCTTAATGATGTAATCACTTTCAGAAGTGAGAGCCTCTTCCATATGGACATCCTGAACAGGTTCAAGAGTGTCCACCTCAGTTGTAGGTGACTGATGTGGGATAGATGTAGGAGACTCATGAGCATTCATCTCTCTTTGAGTAGGGAGAAAGAAGAGAGATTCATTATACTCACTGAAACCTATATCTTCATCAGTATAGAAGTCAAGGTTGGGAATTGGTTGGTTGAGATCTATAGGCTGGGGATGGTAACTATCCCCTAAAGGTTGATCACTTGAGTGTTGAGACTCAGAGTGATGGCTTAAGGCAATTGGGCTAATGAGCTCATCAGGCTGAGCATGAGGAACCTCAGCACTGATTCTTGAAGAGATGGGGGTGGTTTGCTCCTTAGGAGAAGTGGGAGCTCTAGTGTCCACTTCTTCCTGTATGGGTGAGTATATGGGGGCCTCCACAGACTGAATAGCCTGAGCAGGGGTTTGTTTGGATTTTCTTTGGTAAGTGATAGTGATTTGAGGCTGTGAGAGTGGTTGGGAAAAAACAGATGTGGGTTCAACACTAGCTTGTGCTGCTAGGTTGTCACCTTGAGCAATGAGCTTTAACATTTTTAGGACTAGGGTTGTTTCTACCCAAAGAATCCAACAATGGGCTTTCTCAGTATTTTGAAGATGTCGAGCTTCGTCTATCCCAATTTAAGAATGTTACCCGTTTTCCTCAACTGTGAGCCCAGTTCACAGTTAAGAATGTACTGGACATATCTAGGAAACATGTAATATTCTAAGGAGTCTAAATTTGCAAGTAAATTAGTATAGACAAATTGAGAATACCTGAATTTGACCCCTGAACCATTCCATGGATTATGAAGGAGAGATCCTCAGGAATCTAGTCCCATCCACCATGCTTGTTTGATAAGTTGTGGATGACCACATGGAGCAGGAATCTCCATTGGGATGAGATCTTCCCTTTCCTAAAGGTCTTTACAGAGAAATCTCCCTTATATCCCATCTGCTCAAAGGAATGATTGACAGCTTCCTTTAGGAAAAACACCTCACCTTCTTCATCTTTCATTTGTGTGAACCTTGACTAGTTTAATTAATCCCTTTTCATAATTATCTCTTATTAAATGATACCTGATATTGATGTGCTTTGTCCTTGCGTGCTGCACAGGGTTTTCTGTGATTGAGATAACACTGTTGTCTATATGAATGGAGTCTCCTTGAAATTTAACCCATAGTCCAGCATCTGATTTTGAATCCAAAGTACTTGAGCACAGCAGCTTGTAGTAGCAATGTATTCAGCTTTAGCAGTTGATGCGAAGACACATGATTGTTTCTTGCATTGCCATGAGACAACCCTTCCACCAAGAAATTGATATCTCCCAGATGTAGACTTTGCAGTCATGTTGCAACCACCATAATCACTATCTATATAGGCATACAGATTAAAGTCGAAATTCTTGGGATACCATAGGCCAAGTGTTGATACACCCTTGAGGTATCTTAGAATCCTCTTGACAGTGATAAGGTGAGACATCTTAGGGTTGGCTTGATATCTTGCACAAATGCATCTAACAAACATGATATCAGGCCTGCTAGCAGTAAGATACATAAGAGACCCAATCATAGCCCTGTATAAGTGCTCATCTACATACTCCCCCTCAAGATCAGGATCAAGAGAGTGGTTTCTGGCTATGGGTGTCTTAGCAATCTTACAGTCAGTCATATTGAACCTCTTGAGTATGTCCTGAACATACTTTGACTGACTTATGAAGTTGCCATCTTCAACTTACTTCACTTGAAATCCTAGAAAGAAATTGAGTTCCCCCATGGCACTCATTTTAAATCTGTCTTTTATCAACTTCTCAAAGTCTTTGCAGAGCTTTGGATTAGTTGAACCAAAGATGATGTCATCCACATATACTTGAACTAGCAATATGTCTTTTCCTTGTTCTTTGATGAAGAGAGTTCATCTATAGTACCTCTCTTGTATCCATGTTACAAAGATACTCAGATAGTGTCTCATACTATTTCCTGGGTGCCTGATGCAGCTATAGAGAGCTTTGTCAAGCTTGCAGACATAATCAGGATGATCAGGATCTACAAAACCAGGTGGCTGTTTGACATAAACCTCTTCATCTATCACTCCATACAAAAAGGCACACTTCACATAAAGTTGAAAGACCTTGAAGTTCTTGGATGCAACAAATGCTAGGAATATCCTAACAGCTTCTAATCTTGCCACTAGAGCAAAGACATCAGTGTAGTCAATCCCTTCTTCTTGTGTGTATCCTTGAACAACCAGTCTAGCTTTGTTCTTGATGATGATGCCTCTATCATCTTTCTTGTTCCTAAACACCCATTTGGTTCCAATTGTAGTCTTCCCAGAAGGAAGAGGACAAAGGTTCCAAACTTTCTGCCTTTTGAATTGAAGCAGCTCTTGTTGCATAGCTTCAACCCAACTTCCATCCTTTAGAGCTTCATCAACTTTCTATGGCTCTATCTGGGATAGAAAACAAGAGTGAAGACAAACATTTTCTTCATGGGTTTGTCATCTTGTCTTTACCCCTAAGACAACATCTCCAATGATGTTTGTGGTAGGGTGAGATTTGTGGATCCTAAGCTGAGGGATCACAGCAAGTTGTTGAGAAAGATCTAAATTTGAGAAATTTAGATCTGGCATAGATGTTTCTCCCACCACATCAGCACACTTTTCAAGTGAAACTTGATCCAAGCAGTGTGTGACATCATTGATGTGCTCATCAATGGTGTGGTTAGTGGCATCAAGAAATTCTTGGTCACTGTCATCACCACCATTGTTGTCTTCCATAGTTGAGGTGTTCTTATCTGGTTGTAGAGCCTCTGAGCTGGAATTTGAAGGCATACCAGATGTATCAGCTGAGTTTGTCATTGTTGTGCTGACAGAAATCTCATTTGCAGAAGTGGTTCCAACTGGAGCTGAAGATGTATGACTTGAGGATCTTCCTAGCTCAAATCTTGGATCAGGATCATCTGTATTTAAATTTTCTACAGATCCTGAAACATTCTCACAAGATTTGTTAAAACAGTTGGTAACCAAATCAAGATCAAATAACCAATCCGGACCAAAACCAGCAACACAGGGTGTGTGTTCATTGAAAGTCACATTGGCTGACTCCTCAACAATTCTAGTTCTGAGATTTTACACTCTATAAGCCTTAGCTTGGAAAGAGTATCCAATAAATGTCCATCATCTGATTTCTCAGCAAACTTGGGAATTTGATCTTTGGTATTCAAGATGGTGCAAGGATATCCAAATGACCTGAGAAAAGCAATGAAAGGTTTCCTCTTATGCTAAACTTCATAAGGAGTCTTGCCATGAGTCTTGACTACTAAAATCTGTTCTGCACATAGCAGGCAGTGTTGACTACCTCTGCCCAGAAGGTGATGGGTAGTTTAGAGTCAGACAATGCAGCTTCAATCAGTGTCCTGTTTCTCCTCTCAGCAACACCATTTTGCTAAGGAGTCCTGGGAGCACTGAATTGTCTTGTAATACCCTTTTCATCACAAAATGTATCAAGGATTAGTTCTTAAATTCGGTTCCTTGATCACATCTTATGACCTTGTGATCAGACTAATTCTCAATCTTTAAGATGAAATTCTTTAGAATCTCAGGAGTCTCATCCTTAGTTCTAAGGAAGAAAACCTAAGTGAATCTTGTAAAGTCATCAGTGATCACTAGACAGTATAAGGTCCTTCCTAAACTCATTATACTGGTGGGGCCAAAGAGATCCATATGTAACAAGTGTAGGGGTGTACTGATGGAGTTCTTTTCCTTAGGCTTGTGAGATACCTTATGTTGCTTCCCTTTCAGGCATGCAACACAATGGTCATCACTTGTAAACTCTTTCTTTGGCATTCCAGTTACCAAATCATGCTTAATTAATTTATTCATGTTCTTAAAGTTTACATGGCACATTCTTTATGCCATAGGAAAGACTCATCATTATTGGCTTTAGACAGAAAGCATGAAACTTCTCCAGAGGGAGAGATTTCTTGCAAATCCATCTTGTACATGTTCCTTTCCTGGGGGCTCTAAGCAGGATATGCTCATGAGGAATGACCACACCAGGCTTATGAACAATGCACTCATGCTCAGTAAAGAGCATGTTATGACTCAAATCACAAAATTGAGATACACTTAGAAGATTGTATCCAAGCTCCTTAACAAAGTTTACTTTTCTATGTTGAGCTTACCATTTGTGACCTTGCCCCTTCCAGAAATGTAACCACCTTCATCTCCTCCAAAAGCAACTGGTCCTCCATAAATCCTTTCAAAGTTCTGGAGTAGTGACCTATTGCATGTCATGTGCCTGGAACAGCCATTGTATATGATCTAGACATTTTTGTCTGTCTTCAGTTGTCCCTGCACAAAGAGAATTATTAGTTACATTTGGAAACCCAAGCCTTGCTTGTCTTGGGGGCTCATTTGTAGAAGGTAATTCAATAGTAATAGATCCTATGGTTGTTTTAAGAGGATCTTGAGTTGTTGTTGATGGAAAATTCTCAGTCACTTGGTCTTTCTTAGACATCCACACCACCTTTGGAGTCTTGGACTTGACCTTCAAAACTTTGGAAGCTTTTGGAAATTCAGAAGTTTTGATGACTGAACCTTCGAAAGATTCTGCAGACACTGCAGCAGACTTCAGTGCTTCGGAAGAACTCCTTTCTTCCGAGACCAATTTCTCTTCGAGGGTAATTTTCCACTTCCCTTCTTCTAAGACATGGAGCTTCTGAAGGAAATAGGTTTTCCTTCGAAGCTTGAATCTTCTTAGAACTCTTTGAAGCCTTTTTTTTGGTCATATGGACAGTACCTTTAGGATTGAAGGGACAATCCTTGGCAATGTGAGTGGTACTTTCACACATGACACAATTCATCTTCTTCTTCACAAGAGCCTTTTCTTTGGAATAGGATTGTCTTTGGTCACATCCCTTCTCCACCTTCATCTTTGCAGATGATGAGATAATCCTCTAGGGCTGAGGACTGTGCTTGGAGTTTGATGGTCCAGGCTGTGCAGCAGTGGTACACAGCAGATCAGTCTTCTTCTTGCTGCTGAGATGAGTTGAACAAGAACCAGAACTCTTAGCAGAAGAGTTTTGGTTGATGTCTTCAGTCCCTACCACTTTAAACCCTGCAGAGATAAAACCTTGTTTATGCTTAGAGTCAAAAGTAGTCTTGATCTCTTGAGCCTTCCTTTCCTTTCTTTTGCTCTTTCTGATCAAGTTCTTTCTCATGGACTTGGTCATCAAAGGTCTTCTTTTTCTCCTCAGAAGGATAGTGGCCCTTCTTGGAATCCTCCTCTTCACTCTTTTCAGAGGGATTCTTCACTATCTCTTCTTCATCCTCTTTACTCATAGGATCTATGAGAGGAAGCTCATCTTCATAAGTTCCACACCAAGGAGATTTTACTGAAAAGATTGTGTGTGGAGGAGCTATCTCATTGGATCCCAGTCCCTGTCTGTTTTGATAGCACACTTTGTTGTGCAGGGATGAGGATATCATCTTCTTGAAGGTCTCTTCTTCAAGAACACTCTTTTCTGCCCTGGCTTTGCTGATCACAAGCTCAGCCTGGCACTCAGTTAACTTGGTTATGAGATCTTTGATTTGAGTCCTAAAATCTGTGTGTTCATGTTTTAGAACTGAAATGATTTTCTCTAAGTCCTCTATCTTTAGTTTATAATCATTTTCAGACTTTCTAAAATCAGATTTTAAAATGTTTAAGGACTCAAGGTCAGATCTCAGTTCCAAGTTGTAGGACCTGTACCTGTTAACTTTAGCAATGCATTTAGGAGTACAGAGATGTTCTAATACCTTCGCTTCATCATGATCAGCCATTAGTGCTTGGTTTGGAGAAGCATCTTCCACCTGAAAGCTCCAGTCAAAGCCTCCTTCTTCAACAGCAACAGCAGCTTGCTGCTTTGACTTCTCATTCTGGAGAGCTTTGTCAGTGTAGTTTGGTCTGGATTATGTTTGGCCATCATTTGTTCTTGGTGCCTTACACTCTCTGGCAAAGTGGCCCATCAAGTTACAGTTGTAACCCTTGGCTTTGCCTTTGTCCAGTCCAAACTTTCCACTGGTTGCATTGCTTGGAAACTTCCTTCCAGTCCTCTTGTAGAACTTCTTGGCTCTGTGAGTGAGAAGAGCCATCTGCTGGACTATTTTCATATAGTCCAGATCATCTGGATGGATACAGTCCAGGTCTTCAAGAGTGAGAAGAGAGTTGCCACAACTTTCATCAAAAGACACAAAAGCTTGAGAAGAGCTTGTCTCTTGGAATGGGCTTCTTTGAGTGTAGTTCTCCCTTGGTGTCTCTGGGAAGGTGATGAAAGGACCCTTTGGTGAATTATCAGGGTAGCATAAGAGATGATGTTGGGTTCTATGCTATCCCTTTCAATCACATGTAGGCTGAACCCATTTGATTATTGGAGTTGCCAGATGAACCTTGCATGTTCATCTCCATCTGGTAGCCACTAAGAATCCCATATAACTCTGTCAAGTAAGAGTTTTGAGATTTCAGTTCTCTTGATCACCACACAGTAGTGTGTCCATTGCCTAGGAAGTGAGGACATGAACTTCTTACAATGTCTCTGTTTTCAAGAGAAACTCCTCCATCCACTAGGGTATCCACAATCTCAACATACCCGAAATACTGTTGAGTCATGGTTTCACCTATTTGAAGGTGAAGTTTTCAAACTACTGCTTTAGGAGATCCTTCTTATTCTCCTTGGCTTCAGAAGAACCCTCATGCATCAGTTTCAGTGCATCCCACAACTGTTTGGCTGTTTTGCACTTCTTGAAACCTCTGTATACAGAGTTTGGAAGGGCAGATTGAAGAGCTGTCATGGATTTTCTGTCTATCTCTACTCTCTTCCTATCTTCATCAGAGTAGTTAACCACATCTTTGGGAATCATACCAGCACCAGTAGAAGAAGGGGTGCTGGGTTTGAAAGGTCCATTCTCAATAGACTCCACATTCTTGAATCAAGAGACCTGATGAAACCTTTCATTCTTAAACACCAGGTATCAAAATCATCAAGAGTGATCAGTGGGGACTTGTTCATGGCTCCAGTTTCCATATCAGTTTTGGAAATGGTTGCCATTTGAAAAGTTTAGTATTTGTGTGTATGAGGGATCTTAAGATGGTGAGATCTTATATCAATAGCCTGAAATGCTCTGATACCAAATGCAGGATCGTTGAAGGTTATAGTTACAACACAACAACACAAAGAGGAGATTAACTAAACTTTAATCAAATAGTAAACTGGATTAACTAAGATAAGATACTAAGAACACAAGTAATGCAAGAGACATAACACAAAGAACACAAGTATTTGCTTTTCAAGAATGCAGTATATTGCATTCTCTATGTTCCATTACAAGTGTTACAAAAGCATATATTAAAGATACAAGACATGAGATACTTATACTACATCCTACAACCGACTATACTTTGAAAGCCAGCTGGATACAATTGACTAGACACATACAAAATCAATTGTAGAGTCAAAAGGCAGATTGCCTTTTGACTTGTGACTATGACATGCCATAGCTCACATCATTATCTATTACAAAAAGGATAAAGTACATAAAGTAGAAAGTTACAGACTCAAGACCTCAATGTACAGTTACCAAAATCATGGACCTTTTAACCAACTCATGTAAGTTGGTGACTTGTAGAGGTGCAGCAGAAAGGTGTCCAGCTTTGTGGAACGATACATCAGATAAAGCATGTTACTAAAAGTCTTCGGAAGAAATCTGTCTTCATGAGTTGAAGCTTCGGAAGACTTTGTCTCTGAGGCTTCGGAAGACTTCATGTTTGGCTTCGGAAGATATTGGTCTTGGCTTCGGAAGATATTGGTCTTGGCTTCGGAAGATTTCACACTTAGAGTAATTTTCTGTTTCATGTGTGAAACTTCCTAAGCTTCTTCTTTAATGCACTTGTGCAGCATGCAGGAAAGACTAAAGATGTTTAGGTTGCATCAGCCTCTTCATTAATCTCTACAATTGCTAACAAAGAGAAGAAGCCCAAGAAACAACAACCTTCACAGTCCCAAAAGACTAACATTGCATGCATAATGTGGTCTGCATAACCATATGGCAAAAGATTGTTACTACAATCCTGGAAGCACACATTATGCAAATAATGCTAGGAAAGAAGGAGTCAGGAAGTTTCACATTTGGACCTTTTCAAACGGTTCAAGTGATAAGAAGGGAAAGCTAGTTTCGGAAGCAAGGTTTCTTTCGGAAGAAACTCTTTCTAAAGAAGGGAAAATGGCTTCAGAAGCAAAAGCTACCAAGGTTCAGAAGAACAAGAAGCTCACTTAAAACCATCCCAGAAGAAGACTGCTTCAGAAGAAAGGTGGTGAAGGCTTCTTCCGAAAAGAAGAAGCTTCGGAAGAAGGCCATACTACAAAACCTTCAACAAGCTCATCCTCCAAGATCAACCAAAGGGACTGGAAGATCAAGGAAGATGCTACATCCTAAACCTCTTCTTCAAAGGCCTCTATTAAATCCCCATGCATATCATTTGGTTCAATTATGTCATTATCTTTGGAAGAACCCAAGACCAACAAGGCTTGGGCTTCCAAACAAAACTAACTATCTCATCTTATGTGCAGGGACATCCATATGATAAGAACAATAATGTCTGGATTGTGGACAGTGGATACTCCAGGCACATGACAGGGAACAGATCTCTCCTTCAACAGTTTCAACACTATGATGGAGGTCATGTCCAATTTGAAGGTAAGGCCGGAGGATATATTTCTGGCAGAGGGACATATCCAATGGTAAGTTAAAAGTTGACAAAGTTAACATTGTCAAACAGCTTGAACACAATCTGTTAAGTGTTTCTTAATTCTGTGATCAAAAGCACAGATGCTTTTCACAGAACATGAGTGCATTATCCTCAAACTAGGGATGACCATTATTCTAGAATTGGTGCTTCTTAGATCTCCCAGGAAAGTGGATATGTACAAGCTGGATATGAACAATGCCTCCCCAATGGGTGAAGTATCATGCTTTCTTTCCAAAGATGATAGTGATGATCAACACTGTGGCATAAACGTATGTGTCATGTAAATTTTAAGACAATGAATAAATTGGCTAAAAATAACTTGGTACATGGTTTGCCTAAAAAGGAGTTTTTTTTGCAAAGATAACTATGTTGCATGCCTGAAAGGGAAACAACACAGGACCTCTCATAAATCCAAATGTGTTAACTCTATCACTACTCCATTACACTTATTGCGCATGGATCTTTTTGGTCCCACTAGTATAATGAGCATTGGAAGGAAATCATACTGCTTGTGATAGTGATGATTTTACAAGATTCACATGGGTATTCTTTTAAGAACTAAGATGAAACTGCTGAAACATTAAAATCTTTTATTCTTAAAATAGAAAATCAAATTGATCACAAGAGTAAAATAATTAGAAGTGATCAAGGGACTGAGTTTAAGAACTTCGTTCTTGACTCATTCTGTACTCAAAAGGGATTGCTAGACAATACAGTGCTCCCAGAACTCCTCAACAAAACGGTGGTTGTAGCGAGGAGGAACAGGACACTTATTGAGGCTGCTCGAACTATGTTAGCTCATTCAAAGCTACCTCTTACATTCTGGGCAGAGGCAGTTAGCACTGCATGCTATGTGTAGAACAGAGTTCTTGTAGTTAAGCCACATGGAAAAACTCCTTATGAGCTGGAACAAGAGGCCACCATTCATTGGCTTTCTAAGGTCCTTTGGCAATAGGTGTACCATACTTAACACAAAAGACAATTTAGCAAAATTTGCTGAAAAGTTGGATGATGCTATCTTTGTTGGATATTCTTCTAGCTCCAAAGCTTATAGAGTATACAACATTAAGAATCAACAATTGAGGAGTCATCTAATATAGTTGTTAATGAGAATACTGTCACACCCCAACCTTGACGGCGGAAACGTTGAGATGTGAGGGTTAAGATTGTTCACAGCCACATAACGCTATATTAAAATGTAAATATTATTATCATAAGTCTTGAAATGAAATACAATCATAAGTCTCAAACAAGTAATAGTTCAACATAACATAACATAATGTAAACTTTTTTTATTTCATTAACTAGGTCCAAGTCCTAGATATAGCATGCTTCAAAAGGATCACTTTAACTTGAGGTTGACCTGAAATATGATAAAAATAAGAGTCAACTAAAAATAGTTGGTGAGTTTCCAAGGTTTTCATACATAATAAGAAAAAGGTTACAAGTAGCAATTCATGTCATAGGTCATAAGCAAGTAAGGTTATAGAACACATATCGTTACAACCAAACCTCGACTTGATTACAAGTATAAAAGATTGGCTAAGTGTATTTGGTTCCCATGATAAACAAGCATACGTCATCAGGAGTCGGCAATACCTCGACTTTAGCACCAAATAGGCTTGTCAGGCCCAAAGATCTAAGACGTCGCCAGGCTAGCAATAGTTAATGATTGTAAACAAACTATGTATATCATATAATCACTTACAATACACAGGCTAGCAATAGTTAATGATTGTAAACAAACTATGTATATCATATAATCACTTACAATACACAAATAATCATGACAAAATAATAAGTGAATTGCACGTGATTTACAATACACCTAATAATATATTACAAGATCTAAACTTAAACATAATGGGTTAACTAATTAATGAGTACTAGGGTTAAGTGGATTTTAAGGTTTGTTAAATAATTATATTTAACAAATAAAATCATTTATATTTTCTAAAAAATATATATTTATGTTTTATACTAATATGTAAAAAAGAAATAATTATAACATTTTGAAAGTTTCATAAAGTTTGAATAAATTTTTATAGCAAAAGAATTAAGTACTATTAAACAATATTAAATTAAAAGAAACATTTTGAAACAATAATAATTTTTAGTTATTATTTGTAATCCATTTTATTATTCATGAAAAAAAAAATAATTACTTAGACTAAAAGAGAAACACAGAAAATATATGGTGGTTTTGAAAATATTTAAAGTTTATAAAATAATTTTAATATATATTAAAACGTTTTTATAATTTAATTAAGGGTTAAAACCCTTAAAAAAATAACATGATGGTGCCCGGGTTCGAACCGGGACCTCATGTGTGTGACTAAGTGATTTAACCAGTGAACCAGGCTCTCAGCCGCGGTATAAACTGGTTTTTAATTTTTAAAACAACCAACAACTATAAATCCCCAATTCCACATAAACCCTAGAATGTTTTGATCCAAATTGAAGCTCAATTCGAGTTTGTTAGCCAAATTAATCATAGGGCTTTTGTTCCCCAAAGAAAACGAGTATATGTGTGCGATTAATTACCCGTATTATGTTCGAATTGGTGATGCTCCCAATGAGAAAACAGGTTGCGGCCGTGGGTGATGCAAACCAGATGCAAACGTTAATGAATATCCAATTAATCTGAGACTAGCTTCTTGTGATGTCCTTGATGCAAAGCCCCTTAAAATTTCGAAGATTGAAGCCCTAATGATGGTGTTCGAGTATGATGCAAGTTGCGACAGAAGATGATGATGGGATTCGATGTATGCGTTCGTTTCAGGTGCAATTGAAGAGTGTAATCGATTGCAGATAGATAATTATTGTTTGCGTTAAGTTAATTCGACTATTATTGGGTTTTAATGATCGAACGGTCATGAATTAAAAAGAGTTTCGGTTATACGATGAATAAGCTTGATAACCGATGTGCAACTGATTATTGAATGCATTCAAGTTCGAATTACGTTTACAAAACGATTCGGGTCGATTTTGGGTTACAAAATCGAATGGTTTTTGTGTTCTAGACTCGCCGGACTTCGACCGGAGGGTGGCCGAAGTCCCGGCCGGAATTACGGGGGTGGGGGGGGGGGTTTGGGGTGAAACTTTGAGATTTTACACATTGGCCCCTTGTAGTTTAATAGTTGACATTTTATGCTTAAAAGTTCAATTTTAAGTTTCCAAATTGGCAAATAAGCCCCCTTTATTAACTTCAAGCCTAACATTAACCAACTTGTTAACTTTTATAACTTGTCATTTATATATTATATTATTATTATATTATTATTATTATTATCATTATGGTAACAATATTATTATCATTATTATCAATGTTAAGCAAAATAGTTTATTAACTCCCAATTTAACTCAACAAGCCCTCAAAGTTTCATAAATGACATAAATGATCCTTACAAGAACTTAACAAGGTTAACGCCTAATTTAACAAAAGTACAAAATGTTACAGTCTCCCCAAATTAAAAGAATTTCGTCCCGAAATTAAAAGAAATGAAACTATACAAATAAGAAGGGTATATCTTCTTCATGTGCTCCTCACGTTCCCAAGTAAATTCAGCGCCACGTTTATTTTCCCAACGAACCTTGACAATGGGGTTGTCGTGGTTCTAGTCTTCTTCATTATACGATCATGATTTCAACAGGTTTCTCGACGAAATGCAAGGACTCGTCGATCTGAATATCTTCCAACAGGAACATACAGACTTTCGTCGGCCAAGCACTTTCTCAAATTGAGACGTGAAATACAGGATGAACTCCACTAAGGTCGGAAGGTAGCTCCAGTTTATAAGCCACTTTCCCAATCCTTCTCAGGATTTTGAAAGGTCCTACAAACCTTGGAGCTAGTTTGCCCTTCTTTCCAAAGCGAACCACACCTTTCCACGGTGAAACCTTAAGAAGAACATCTCCCCAACTTGGAATTCCAATGGCTTACGTCGTTTGTTGGCATAGCTCTTTTGTCGACTTCTCGCCACTTCAAGGTTCTTGCGAATAATAGAAATTTATCGGTCGTCTCTTGTATAAGCTCAGGACCAGTGATGAAGTTTTCACCAATGTCGGTCCAACAGATCGGTGAACGACATTTTCGACCATAAAGTGCTTCAAACGGTGCCATCTTGATACTCGAGTGGTAACTATTGTTATACGAAAATCCACGTGAGCGGTAGATGCGTATCCCAATCGCCACCAAAGTCAAGAACACAAAGGCGTAGCAAATCCTCCAAGGTTTGGATCGTTCGCTCGGTTTGACCCTCAGTTTGAGGATGGTAAGCCGCTTAGGTCCAATTGTGTACCCAAAATTTCTTGCATAGACGACCAAAAATGCGAAGTGAAACGAGCGTCTCGGTCAGATATGATGTGCAGAGGTACCCCATGACGACTTACAATCTCATCAACGTATATGCGAGCTAACCTTGATGTCTTGTATGTGTCACGTATAGGTATAAAATGTGCCGACTTGGTCAATCGGTCAACGATCACCCATATGCTATCATGGCCTCGAGAGGTTCGGGGTAGCTTGGTTATGAAGTCCATGGATATGTGTTCCCCTTCCACATAGGGATCTCGGGTTGCTCAAGTAATCCACTCGGACGTTGATGTTTGGCTTGAACCTTCGTACATGTGAGCACTTAGCTACATAGGTCGCTATGTCTTTCTTCATTCCAGGCCACCAATATTGACCACGTAGTCCATGTACATCTTATCGGAACCAGGATGAATAGAATAACGAGTTTGATGAGCTTCGTTCATAATAAAGGTACGAATATTATCGCGATTTGGAATCCAAATGCGATTGGCGAAGTACATCAACCCATTGGGTTTCGTTTCCAATTGGGTTAGAAGATTATGCTCCAATTCATCCTTCATTCTTCCTTCTCGTTGAACCATTTGTTGAGCCTCCAGGATGCTAGACTCGATGTCACTATCTATTCTCAGGTTTTGTAGTAGTACGGTGGTCTCGTTGACATCTAGTCGGATCTCGGTATCGAACTCACCCAGGTGTCAAACCATTGACGTCGATCGCAAATTTCTTGGAATGAGATCATCTGTTGTGAATCTTTCGCTCAGTGCATCGGCTACAACGTTTGCTTTACCAGGATGGTAACGAATGTCACAATCATAGTCACTAATCAACTCCACCCAACGACGTTGTCTCATAGTGAGATCTTTTTGATTGAAAACGTGTAGAAGGCTTTTGTGATCGGTGTAGACTATACATTGCGTACCATACAGGTAGTGCCTCCAATCTTCAAAGCAAATACAACAACACCAAGCTCGAGATCGTGTGTTGTATAATTCACCTTGTGAACCTTCAATTGTCTCGATGCATAAGCTATGACCTTCCCTCGTTGCATGAGAACACAACCAAGGCCTTGTTTAGATGCATCACAATACACGTGAAGTCGTCGTTTCCATCGGGTAGAGGTCAATATAGGGCATTGCACAACTTATGCTTTAACGCTTCAAAAGCTTATTCTTGCTCGGACCACCCACTCGAATGGTTTATTCTTTTGTGTCAAAGTAGTGAGCGGTTTCGCGATCCTCGAGAAATTGGCAATGAATCGCCGATAATAACCAGCAAGGCCAAGAAAAGAACGAACTTCGGTTGCACACCTTCTTTGGCAGGATCACCGTGAATTCTTTGGATATTCACCACGTGTCCTAGAAATTGAACTTCCTCGAGCCAGAAGTCACACTTGAGAACTTTGCATAATACATTGCTCTTTCTTTAACAACTCAAGACCAATCTCAAATGCAGCTCATGATCGGTGTTGGACTTGGAATAGATAAGTATGTCATCAATGAAGACGATCACAAACTTGTCTAGATAAGGCTTGCATACTCGGTTCATGATCCATGAAGACAGCAGGAGCATTGGTTAACCAAAGGCATCACCATAAACTCATAGTGTCCATAACGAGTACAGAAAGCGGTCTTTGGGATGCCATCCTCATGACTCATAATTGATGATATCCAGAACGTAGATCAATTTTCGAGAATACGCAGCTCCTTGAAGTTGATCAAACAAGTCATCGATGCGAGGAAGAGGATAACGATTCTTGATGGTAAGCTTGTTAAGCTCACGATAATCGATGCACATACGAAACGATCCATCTTTCTTCTTCACGAAAAGAACAGGTGCACCCCAAGGCGAAGAACTAGGACGGATGAAGCCCTTCTCGGATAGCTATGCAGTTGACTAGAGAGTTCTTGCATTTCTGATGGTGCAAGCCGATATGGTGACTTAGCCACGGGGTTTGCTCCCGGTATCAAGTCGATTTTAAATTCTACTTCCGCACGGGAGGTAAACCACTAAGGTCATCGGGAAATACTTCAGGGAAGTCTCGTACGATAGGGACATTCTTAAGTTCTTTCCCTTGGACTTTCGTGTTGACCACATAAGCCAAGAAAGCCATATACTTCTTGCTTAAGCATTTTCGGGCTTGAGTGCAAGACATGAGTTTAAGTCCTTTGGAAGATTTTTCACCAAACACTTTCAAAGTATCACCAGAGGGTAACGGTATACGAATACACTTCGAAGAAAATGATCTCGGCATGGTGTTTGGCTAAACAATCCATACCAATGATGACGTCGAAGCTTCCAAGTTTCATAGGGATAAGATCGATAAGAAATTCTTGCGTGTCGAGACTTGAGATGCAATCACGAATAATGACGTCAACGGTGATCGGTTCTCCATCGGCAACTTCAACAGTAAGGGGTATTCTAGTCTCGTATGTGGCTTAGCAAGTATAGGTTCAAACTCTAATGAAACAAAACTTTATCGGCTCCAGAATCAAATAGGACATAGACATAAGTTTATTAATAAGGAACATACCTGTTCAATTTTAGGTATTTAACGATACAGGTAAAGTATGAAATTAATCGGATCACAAAAGTTAAAGGTGAGTTAACGTACCATTCACCACATCGTTGTTTGCTTGGCTTGGTTAGCGTTGATTGTGAAAGCACGTCCTCGGGCTTGTGGAACATTACCCACAAGACGAGGGCATTGTGGGCGAAAATGACCAGGTTCCCCACAGTTGTAGCAAACACGGTTTGTGACCACGGCGACATTGTTAGGTGCACGGTGGCAAGTTGCCACCAAATGACCATATTTACCGCATAAGGTGCAGATGCGGCATGGTTGATTTCCTGGATGATGATACCTACACGTGTTGCACATAGGCTGAGGACCAGCATACGCCCTAGCCCCAGGCACTTGTGCCACAGGTGTAGCCATAGGTACAAGTTGTCTTTGGGGTTGTTTAGGTGCAGCCACGGCATAGTTACACGCCGGTGTGAACTTGCGCTTCTTGTTGTGTTGTTGTTGTAAGACGGTTCAGCTTTAGTCTCCTTAACAGCTCGGTAGCCGTCTTCTCTACCTTCTTTGCACCCTTCACAGACATGGTGCCCGCTCGTATATGGTTCTCGGTGAGTTGAGCGGTGATAGTAACGGCTTCTTCCAAGGTTGTGGGTCGGCTACCCACCACAACATCTTGAATTTGGGGTGGTACACCCTTAATGAACTTCTCGATGTTTCGGGGAACAGTGTCGACCATATGGGGCAGCAATATACTCAACTCATGATGCCTAGTTGAGTAGGTCAAATGATCACCATCATTTTGTTTCAAATTCCAAAACTCTTCTTCCAACTTTTTCAATTCACTTCTTGGGCAGAACTTCACGATGGCGATGTTCTTGAACTTTCCCAGGTAAGTGCTAGCACAGCTTCAGGACCACGGTTTCTCTTCTCGCTATTCCACCAGGTAAGAGCCCTTTGTTGGAGCATACTAGTGGCATAACGAACCTGAGTGCATCGGGACACTCACAATTGATAAAGGTATTCTCCATGCTTTCGAACCACTCAAGAAGACCAGTGGCTCCTTCCTTGCCACTAAAACTAGTGGGCTTGCAAGAGCTAAAGTGTTTGAAAGTGCAAGTTTGATTATTCCCGTGTTGATTGTTCCCGTTTTGGTTGTTGCTATTCTCTCCATGACCATTTCCATTGTTGCTAGCGTTGGTCATTAAGGTGCTATTAAGTTCAGCAACCATGGTCGGGATGACAGCAGCCATTTGTCAAGCAATCATGGCGGCTAACTTACGATCGGAACTTCCACGCTTTCCATGATGACGAGACATGCTGGAATATACAAATGAGTTAGATATGAGAATTGAATAACAAGGATTAATGTTCAACAAGGATAAGGCAAAAAGTTGTAAGGCACATGGAATGGTTCCATTTGGTAACGCATTACCATTTGGAAACTGACACGTCAAGGTAAGTTGACCCACTCGCCTTAGAAATTTGTGTATGTTGACCATAGTTTATCACTCATCCCAGAAATCCCCAGGTAAGCATAACTAGTCCGTAGGATTTATGCGATATGCTTGCCTTAGCCGAAGGCCTTTTGCCAGGAAATCCAGAAAACAGGTGTCCATGTGTCACACAAATTTCTTAGGTTCATGAAATCAAAACCTTGATGAGATTTAACATAGATTAGACATAAGTCTAAGGACCCAAGCCATAAGCATAAATATACAATTCCACGTGTCGTCGAGAATAAGATTAGGAAGTTTCATTTGTCGGGGAGAGTCAAAGTGTCAAAGGTAAGTTTAGGGAGACAAATAACAAAGTTTAAAAAATTACAAGGCAACCCTATGCTAAGGCATCATGTTGCACATAAGTAAGGTATATCATTATGTAGCATCTAACAATATATATTTCCAAGAATATAAATATTACCCTATGAGGTTCATGCATAAGCTATAGTCTAGGTCACCATTTCTAATAACCTAGATCCCTATAGTTATGGGCTCAGATACCAATCTGTCACACCCCAACCTTGACGGCGAAAATGTCGAGATGTGAGGGTTAAGATTGTTCACAGCCACATAACGCTATATTAAAATGTAAATATTATTATCATAAGTCTTGAAATGAAATACAATCATAAGTCTCAAACAAGTAATAAGTTCAAACATAACATAACATAATGTAAACTTTTTTTATTTCATTAACTAGGTCCAAGTCCTAGATTATAGCATGCTTCAAAAGGATCACTTTAAACTTGAGATTGATCTGAAACATGATAAAAATAAGAGTCAACTAAAAATAGTTAGTGAGTTTCCAAGGTTTTCATACATAATAAGAAAAGGTTACAAGTAGCAATTCATGTCATAGGTCATAAGCAAGTAAGGTTATAGAACACATATCGTTACAACCAAACCTCGACTTGATTACAAGTATAAAAGATTGGCTAAGTGTATTTGGTTCCCATGATGAACAAGCATACGTCATCAGGAGTCGGCAATACCTCGACTTTAGCACCAAATAGGCTTGTCAGGCCCAAAGATCTAAGACGTCGCCAGGCTAGCAATAGTTAATGATTGTAAACAAACTATGTATATCATATAATCACTTACAATACACAGGCTAGCAATAGTTAATGATTGTAAACAAACTATGTATATCATATAATCACTTACAATACACAAATAATCATGACAAAATAATAAGTTGAATTGCACGTGATTTACAAGTCTCAAATGTGTATAAGTGTATCATGTATAAGCTATCATGTTTCATCCCAAATTAGTGTGAAAATATGAAAAGGGGCATGGAAAACTCACATGGTCAAATAAATATATAACAGATGATTAATAAGAAATAGCAATCGTCGTTCCAACGTAAAGTCTTCACAATACACCTAATTATATAGATATTACAAGATTTAAACTTAAACATAATGGGTTAACTAATTAATGAGTACTAGGGTTAAGTGAATTTTAGGTTTGTTAAATAATTATATTTAACAAATGAAACTCATTTATATTTTCTAAAAAATATATTTATGTTTTATACTAATTATGTAAAAAAGAAATAATTATAACATTTTGAAAGTTTCATAAAGTTTGAATAGATTTTTATAGCAAAAAGAATTAAGTACTATTAAACAATATTAAATTAAAAGAAACATTTTGAAATATAATAATTTTTAGTTATTATTTGTAATCCATCTTATTAGTCATGAAAAAAAAATAATTACTTAGACTAAAAGAGAAACACAGAAAATATATGGTGGCTTTTTGAAAATATTTAAAGTTTATAAAATAATTTTTATATATATTAAAACGTTTTTATAATTTAATTAAGGGTTAAAACCCTTTAAAAAAATAACATGATGGTGCCCGGGTTCGAACCCGGGACCTCATGTGTGTGACTAAGTGATTTAACCAGTGAACCAGGCTCTCAGCCGTGGTATAAACTGGTTTTTAATTCTTAAAATAACCAACAATTATAAATCTCCAATTCCACATAAACCCTAGAATGTTTTGATCCAAATTGAAGCTCAATTCGAGTTTGTTAGCCAAATTAATCATAGGGCTTTTGTTCCCCAAAGAAAACCGAGTACATGTGTGCGATTAATTACCCGTATTATGTTCGAATTGGTGATGCTCCCAACGAGAAACAGGTTGCGGCCGTGGGTGATGCAAACCAGATGCAAACGTTAATGAATATCCAAT
The DNA here is from genome assembly GCA_025506515.1 of Flaveria trinervia. Classification (NCBI taxonomy): domain Eukaryota; kingdom Viridiplantae; phylum Streptophyta; class Magnoliopsida; order Asterales; family Asteraceae; genus Flaveria; species Flaveria trinervia. The sequence goes on from CM046448.1 coordinate 24,596,438, forward strand.
TAATTCTGAGACTAGCTTCTTGTGATGTCCTTGATGCAAAGCCCCTTATAAATTTCGAAGAGTGAAGCCCTAATGATGGTATTCGAGTATGATGCAAGTTGCGACAGAAGATGATGATGGGATTCGATGTATGCGTTCGTTTCAGGTGCAATTGAAGAGTGTAATCGATTGCAGATAGATAAATTATTGTTTGCGTTAAGTTAATTCGACTATTATTGTGTTTTAATGATCAAGCGGTCATGAATTAAAACGAGTTTCGGTTATACGATGAATAAGCTTGATAACCGATGTGCAACTGAATTATTGAATGCATTCAAGTTCGAATTACGTTTACAAAACGATTCGGGTCGATTTTGGGTTACGAAATCGAATGGTTTTTGTGTTCTAGACTCGCCGGACTTCGACCGGAGGGTGGCCGAAGTCCTGGCCGGAATTACGGGTGAGGGCGGGGAGTTTGGGTTGAAACTTTGAGATTTTACACATTGGCCCCTTGTAGTTTAATAGTTGACATTTTATGCTTAAAAGTTCAATTTTAAGTTTCCAATTTGGCAAATAAGCCCCCTTTATTAACTTCAAGCTTAACATTAACCAACTTTTTAACTTTTATAACTTTTCATTATATTATTATTATATTATTATATTATTATATTATTATATTATCATTATGGTAACAATATTATTATCATTATTATCAATGTTAAGCAAAATAGTTTATTAACTCCCAATTTAACTCAACAAGCCCTCAAAGTTTCATAAATGACATAAATGATCCTTACAAGAACTTAACAAGGTTAACGCCTAATTTAACAAAAGTACAAGATGTTACACATAGTCCTTGTGTTAGGGAGAATGGCCCTGATCATATCTTTGATTTAGAATTGTTTCCAAACAATTCTAAACCATCTTATGAGAATGTTTCAGTTGGAACAGGTGCTCAAAATGATGCTAAAGCTGCTGCTGATGATCAACTGTTTGAGCTACCCAGGCCTAGTCCAATTCTCCAAGTGCTGCAATACACCAAGCTTCCACCATTCACAAATCTGATAGTTAACCATATCAAGGAATAGTGAAGCTTCAACTAGTGAATCAGTTGCTGAGCCTCAAAACTCATAAGGTGATCCACCACAAGACCAGGCAGAAGGAAGTAGTGTTTTGAAGGAACAGGAAACTGCCAATACTACTTCACAACCAACCATTGATGATGTTTCTCACTCATTCAATCAGTCCTCATTGAATGATTTTGAAACAACAGCTGGAATGAGTGTTCCGGTTCCTGAGCAGAATATGTCCAACCTGGATCTATCTCTGCAACTGGAAGTGATTCTCGCCTTAGGATTCATAACACTCATCCTGCTGAGAACATCATAGGGGATGTCACTGAGGGTGTGAGAACAAGAGGACAAACTCATCATGGGAATGTCTGCTTGTACTCATGCTTTCTATCCCAAATGGAACCCAAGAAGGTAGAAGATGCCTTGAAAGATAGTAGCTAGCTTGAATCGATGCAAAAGTAGCTGCTTCAATTCAAGAGACAGAAGGTATGGAACCTATGTCCGCTACCATCTGGTCAAGTACTTATAGGCACTAAATGGGTTTCCAGAAACAAAAGAGATGATAGAGGCTTGATCATCAAGAACAAAGCTAGACTTGTAGTTCAAGGATACACCCAAGAGGAAAGAATCAATTATACTAATGTCTTTGCACTTGTTGTAAGACTTGAGACAGTTAGGATCTTCCTTGCTTATGCTACATCCAAGGACTTCACTATTTACCAACTTGATGTCAAGTGTGCCTTTCTATATGGGGATATAGATAGGGAAGTCTATGTGTGCCAACCTCTAGGATTTGAAGACCACAGCACCCCAACTATGTGTGCAAATTGGATAAAGCTCTATATGGGCTGCACCAAGTGCCTAGGCTGTGGTATGAGACTTTGTCTCAGTTTCTTTTGAAGAGTGGCTACACTAGAGGTACCATTGACAAGACTCTCTTCATCAAAAAGTCTGGAAACGACATTTTGCTTGTTCAAGTCTATGTCAATGACATCATATTTGGTTCGTCAAATGACCAAATGTGTAAGGACTTTGAAGGAATTATGAAGAAAAAGTTTGAGATGAGTTCCATGGGAAAAATGGACTTTTACCTTGGAATTCAGGTGAAGCAAATGAAAGAGGGGTTTTTCATTAATCAATCTAAGTATGTTTCTGACATCTTAGAAAGATTTGAGATGAAAGATTATAAGCCTGCCAAGACACCTATACCCAGAAACCACAATCTTTGTCCTGACCTTGAAGGGGAGGATAGTGATCAACATCAGTATAGGGCAATTATTGGTTCTCTGATGTATCTCACAGCCAGTAGACCTGATATCATGTTTGCTACCTGCATCTGTGCAAGATATCAGGTTGCTCCACAGGTGTCCCTTCTAGCTGCTATTAAGAGAATCCTTAGATACCTCAAAGGAGCACCCAAACTAGGTCTCTTGTATCCCAGAAACAAGGATTTCAATCTTTATGGATACTCTAACAGTGACTATGGCGGCTGCAACATTGACATAAAATCCATATTAGGAGGATGTCAATTTCTTGGTGGACGGATCATCTTAGGGCAATGCAAGAAGCAATCTCGTGTCTCTACATCAACTGCTGAAGCTAAATACATTGATGTTGCTAGCTGTTGTGCTCAACTGCTATGGATTCAAAATCAGATGTTAGACTATGGATTCAACTTTATGAGTACTCCTATCCATATTGATAACAACAATGTTATCTCCATTACTGAGAATCCGGTGAAGCATTCCAAGACAAAGCATATTGATATCATGTACCATTTCATTAGAGATATTCATGAGAAAAATTTGATTAAACTAATCAAAGTTGACTCAAATGAACAATATGCTGATTTGTTTACCAAAGCTTTTGATGAACAAAGATTTAAGTATCTCATAACAGCTATTGGGATGATAAACATTGATTAAATTACCTCTTTTGAAAACCTTTTAATATGTAATGTTCTATGTCAATACAATTTAAGCTCTGTTACAGAAGGTCTCTCTGAAATTTTCTAAGTATAAATTTCTTCCGAAGAGAAATTAACCCTGGGAAGCTATTTTCATAACTTCCGAAGCAAAATTTCTCAAAGGATAATTTTCTTCTCGGAAGAGTTTTTGGTCTTGGAAGAAGCGATTGATTTCGTATCAGATCTACTTCCGAGGCTTACACACCCTCTCCATTCGGAAAGCAATCCTGACCTTCGGAAGCAAAGTCTTTGCTTCGGAAGTAAGAATTGCCTTCGGAAGACAAATTACCTTCGGAAATGTTTTATATTCGGAAGAGATATTTTACTGTGTAACAGAAGTCTCTTGGGCCCCACACTGTAAAAAGCAAAGATTTTGCTAATGATGTCGGATTATTTAACTGATTTTAACCTTACCGCCATTGTCATTTCTTCCACTAAAACATCACATCACTTATCCTAACCCCCATTACCGCCTTCCCACCCTCTTTTAAATAATCTCGACTACTCAATTTTATATTCTTACTTGCAATTTTACTACCCTAGAAATTTTCTCCACTCCAACTTTACCCTAGCTCTAATTCATCCGCATTCACCTTTCTCCAATGGCACTCAACCCTCAGCACAACCAAGTCGCACTTCTTGATTCTTCAAGAGATGCTGACTTCTCTGAAATCAGCTCTTTTCTCACCCAATCATCTTACTACACAGCCCTTACCATTAACCCAACTATTTATTCCGACCAAATGGCTGAATTTTGGGGAAATGGTCAAGTCGAAACCCTAAACGGGATTCGTGTACTAATGTCCAGCATTTTTGGACAAGAGTTGGCCATTACTGAACAACTTATCAGGAGCATCTCGAGCTTCATGATGAAGGAGCTCCTACTGAATTCCCCAAAGAAGATTTAGATAACACTTACATCCTAATGGGATATGGTGGGGACATAAGCAGGTCGACAATCTACAAGTTCAACTTCTGCTACAACTAGAAGTTCCTCCTGCACATTGTCCTCCACTGCCTGTCAACAAGTCTGGGGGATGGGATCAAATCGCATATGAACTAGGATGCTTAGTTCATGGATTGGTGAGAGGCCTGCGATTCAATTACTCAAGATTTGTGTTCACCAATCTGATTGGGAATCTTCAAAGGGAGACATTCTTTATGTATCCTCGATTCATTCAACACATAATCAACTGTGAGTTGGACCAGAGTATGCTTGTCTGTGTAGCTGCTCTAACTGTCCCTCACATGCGGCCCACTATCTTCAAGACTTTTAAAAAGGTGTCAACCAACTTCACTAGAAGGTACACTACTCTGCTTTCAGGTATGATTGAGCGCATAGCTCCTGGTGACATCCCTATTCACCCCACAGGTGATGAACCCACACCAGCAACCTCCACCACAATGCCAACACTACCTTCTCCACCCATCACTATCACATACCAAAGACACCCCAAATGAACCCTTGTTCAATCTACTCTGATTGAACGAGCCCGTCCTGTTCAATCCAAAAAGACTAGAGTGGAAACATGGGCTCCCACTCAGTTTGTGGTCTCTCCATCCTTTTTTTTAACCTCAATATGGGTTTTGAGTCTTCTTAGTCTCAAACCTAGGAGCCCGACACCCAGACCAATAGCCCCTAGGATGAGTATTTACACTCTTCTGAGCAGCCAACTAGGGACAGCCCCACCAAAGGCTCAATGCCTGTAGACATTGACCAAGGTCCCGGGTCAGTAGGCTTAACCTCCGTATCTTTTAGTGACCTTCTATTCAAAACTGATGAAGAGATAACATCTCTCCACAGCAATGAAGTTGATCTACAACACCCTCTCCAAGATCAACAGAGCCCGGAGAAATCCCTTATCTCTAGCCCCCATCAGCAACCCATAACTGAGGTGAGTCCCACTGATGTGGAGGGGACTCATGCAGATTCAGCTGCCACTACAGAAGGTGCCTCAATGGACCTTATGGACAGTGGTAACATATCTTAGACTGAATCTGTGGCAACCGAGCCTTTTGATGACTCTGAAAGAGACATCATTAAGCACTGGAAACCAGGGTGCCAAGAAACCACATCTGGTGGTGAGGCTGAACATACTAGGTATGTTACCTCATCTCCCCATGATTCTTCAAAAGAAGATGAGGGAATCATGCAACTCCTCATTAAAGATCTTCTATCTAAAGTCTCACACCTTGAATCCTTGGTTAGGACTTTAGAAGAAAGGTCCGTCACTCAGCAACTTAAGATTGACAATCTCAAGGCTCAACTAGCTGAGAAACAGACCGAGAGATCTGTTAGGCATGTACCTGTTCAGGTCTCATTGACTTCCTCCTCTAGCTCATCTAGCTCTCAAGATGATTCTACCAAAAAGGGGGAGAATGTTCAGAGACAAACACTTGAGGACCCACAGACTCATTACTTCAACCTTAACATCTTCTACTCCTGTCATCACTTTGTTTGAGCCATCTCAAGTTGTATTTCAAATCGACCCAAAGATGCTCAGAGATCTCTACAGACTCTTCACAAATTTTCTGTTGAGATCCTTTATTGATCAGCCAAGCCCAGATGCTACAATGATTTACTTCGGAGCTGAAGAGCTTCAAAGGCTTACTGCACCTTCTACCACTGTCAAAGAAGTTGGTCAACCTAAGGTCCACATGGAACCTAAGATTCAATTTGAAGGGGAAATGGGGACTGATGGCCCAGCAACTGAAACAGTTGGGACAAAATCTGCATCTCCTCCATTTCCGAAGCTGAAGTTAAAGCCTTTGAAGAGCAAGCTGAATCTTCCGAAGCTGAGATGGAAGCTGCGGAAGGACTGTTTAAAATGTCCAAGGAACTAACCATCACAGATGCAATCCTTGAAATGGCATCTGAGGTGAACAGCGAGGACTTTCTGAGTCTACCTCCATCCCAGACATCATCTCTGCCTCTCTCACAATCAGAATCCACTCTCCAAGAACCACCACAATCAGGCTCTTCAAAAGATAAAGGGAAAAGAAAGATGACTGAGGAAGAGCTTCAGGAAGAGGAGAAGATTGAGAAACTAAAGAAGAAAGGAAGACTTCCAACTGAAAAGTTGCTAGCTTCTAGTACAAAAGCAGCTACAGCCAATCAGGAGGCTGTCAACAATAATAGAAGGGAAGAGATCATTGACCGGCTTATCAATTAGGAGCTGCCAATGAAGAAACACTCATGCTACCATTAGAGGAGTTGGTGAATCTGGAGAAGGGAACCCGGCTGAAACTTGAAGAAGAAGCCAGGTTGGCCTTGGAGAAAGAAAAAAAAGAACATAAGGAAGCTGAATTGCAGCTGAGGAGAGACAGGATAAATTTCCTAATCTCTAGAGGCTTTAATATTCAAGAACTCTCTTCACATAATGATGAGACGATCCTCTGGCTCTACAACAAGAGCATGATCAAATGGAGAAAGAAAGAAGAAAGGCTGCAAGAGAAAAGACAAAGGAGAAGAAGAAGAAGGAGGAAGAAGCTAGGATCACTGCAACCAGGAAGCTCAGTGAAAAGGCCTGGATGAAAGACTATCTTCGGGCCCATGGCTTCTCTGGAAGGCAGGTGGGTCCCATGTTTGAGAAGACACTCCAACGGATTGTCAATGAAATCAAGGCTGACATCCGGTTGGGAAAGAGAAAAGAGATGTATAGAAAGGTAAAGGGGATGACCTTCACTGCAACCACCCAACCACAACCTGAATCCACACCCTTACCCTTCACCATCAAGACTGAGCCCTTCACCCCTGAACCCACATCCTTACCCTCACCCATTTCATCACCTCAACCACCCAAACTTCATAACCTGAATCCACACCCTTACCCTTCCAATGGTTGTCTATCTCCTACCTTATTAAAGCACAATGATGATCTACACTTCCTTCCATATAAAGCTTCATATAAAGCTGCTCCAATACTGTCATGGTAGATATTTTTATATGAAAATTCTATCAAAGGTAAGTCTATATTCCAGTTACCATGAAAATCTAACGCACAGGCTCGCAACATATCTTTCAATGTCGGGATTGTTTTCTCATTCTGTCCATCTGTCTATGAATAGTATGTTAAACTCATATTTACTTGAGTTCCTAATGCTTTTTGTAAAGTCTGTGAGAATCTTGAAGTAAACCTACTTTCTCTGTTATATATTATTGAAATTGGTATTCCATGTCTAGACCCAATTTCTTTCATATAAATCCTTGCTAATTTCTCCATTTATAATCTTCTCTGATTGGCTAGAAATAAGCTGACTTAGTCAGTCTGTAGACTATAACCCATATTGTGTTATACCCACTTAAGGTTTTGGGTAATTTAGTTACAAAATCCATGGTAATCTGGTCCTACTTCCACTCATGGATTTCTAGCTGTTGCACACATCTTGAGGTTTTTTTTTATATTCAGCTTTGACTCTTGAACATATATCATATTTCTTTATAAATTTTGTAACAAATTTCTTCATACCAGGCCACCAATACTGGTTTCTCAAATCCTTATACATCTTATTATTTCCTGAATGTACTAAATATCTTGATTTATATGCTTCCCTTGGAATAGTTTCTCTAAGCATGTCATTTTTAAGAATCCAAATTCTTCCTCTAAATCTCAAGATTCCATCTTACGCAGCTTCTAGTTATCCGTTCAGCCTCATCACACCTTTTGATTCATCTTTTTGTTGGGTTCTCAAATTTGACATATCAAATCCGAGTGTAATTCCATCATCATAGCATGGACTCGTAACAACTTAGTTCTTTCTTTCCTACTTAAAGAATTAACCACTACATTTGCTTTTTTGTGTGATACTTGATTTCATAATCATAATCATTTAGTAATTTCACCCACTTTCTTTGTCTCATATTTAACATCTTTTGATCAAATATGTGTTGCAAGCTCTTATGATCTGTAAAATTATGTACTTGGTTCCATATAAATAATGTCTTCAAATCTTAAGTGCAAATATTACTACTTCTAATTCTAAGTCATGAGTAGTATAATTCTTTTCACTTCCTTTGAGCTGCCTGGACGCATATGCAATTACCTTATCTCATTGCATTAAAACACATATGTAACCTTGATGTGATGCATCATACTATACTACAAAATCATCTGTACCATCTAGAAGAGGTAAAATAAGAGCACTACAAAATTTATTCTTCAAGACTTCAAATAAAATATTTTGTCTTTCTCCCTAAACATATGGTTTATCTTTCTGAGCTAAGACTGCTAGAGGTTGAGCTATTCTAAAAAAAATTTCTATAAACCTTCAATAATAACCAACCAAACCTAGGAATTGACGTACTTCAGTTGGTGTTTTTGGAACTTCCAACTTCTTAATTGCCAAACCTTAGTGTTTTTGTCAGGTCGACCTGAATTCCTTTTTGGTTAACCACATGTCCTAAGAATTGTACTTCTCTTTTCCAAAATTCACACTTTGAGAATTTGGGGTGCAGTTCTTCTTTTCGTAGTAACTCCAAAGTTAGCCTTAGGTGCTTCTTATGTTCTTCCTTAGTTTTAGAATAGATTAAAATGTTATCCATAAAGACTATGACAAATTTATGTAAGTAAGGTTTTCACACTCTGTTCATAAGATCCATAAATACTGCTGGAGCATTAATTAACCCAAATGGCATTACAAGGAACTCATAATGACCATATCAAATTCTGAACGCAGTCTTAGGTATATCTTCATCTCGTACTCGTAAGTGGTGATATCATGACCTTAAGCCAATTTATTGAAAAGTAACTAGATCCTTACAACTGATCAAACAGGTTGTCTATCCTAAGAAGATGATATCTATTCTTAGTAGTTACTTTATTAAGCTCTCTATAATCGATGCACATCCTAAAGGTTCCGTCTTTCTTCTTTACGAATAAAACTGGAGCTTCCCAAGGTGATACGCTAGGACGTATAAATCCCTTTTCCAATAATTCCTAGAGTTGACTCATTAACTCTTAATTTTTGTTGGCGCCAAACCTATTAACATTTAAATATATTAATAGAACTATCAAACATTAGTGTTTGTTAACATTATGATTAGTTTAACCTATTACCTTTTAGTAAATTTAAACCCATTTTATTTGGTTGGCTAAATAGTGTTTTTTAAACCCAGTCTATAGATTTTTATATATAAGTTTTTGACTTTATATTATAGAGTTTCGTTTTTTTACTCACGTAAGGCCCAAAATTTTTTCAAAATTCTCAAGGACGTCCTGATAGTATTCACATTTGAACAATGACATAATGCTTTTCCAACAAAACACACAAGGAGAGTTATACAATGCATGTACTTTTCTTATGAGACTGACTCACTTGATATTGTTTTCTTTCTAGAATCTAAGCGGCCAACAACTCTTTAGAAGATGCTCCCTTTTCTTTGAGCACGGCACCCAAAACGTATCTCTGGATGTAAGTTTATATTTATAGTTTCCCAAAAAAAATCATATTGTAAATAATTAACCCGACCTGTTTTCTTTCTACCAGGTCTATTGTACCGTGGATGAACTAAAGAGGCGGGACTCCAACAATTCATTTTACTGGATAACGATTCCTCATCGTAATGCTGGTTTTCTTACACATTAATATTAGATCCTTAGACGATAATTAACTCATATTTTAAATATTCTTTTTCCAAATTAACTAACGACGTGAATTTTTGATTGCGGTATACCTTTCCCAATTGATGATCAGTATAGTTCCCTGCAAGTAAGAGAATTTGCCCATGTGAAACCTTCAGTAGAGCTTGCTAAGAATCCTGCCTTTCATTTTTTACGCGGGTAAGAGTCATAAAATTACTTGATTATTAAAATTTATGTAGTTATGATGCTTGGTTTTCTCATTTAATTACTGGAACAAGTTAAGGTGGTCGGGTTACTAGTCAAGTTTTTATAAATCATGAGTAAGTCAAATAATCTTAGGCTAGTTTCTTCGTTGTGTTATAAAACATTAATGGGACATGACCTAACTAACACAAAGATATGGAGACGATTCACACATTAACCAAAGAATCAAATGATCCCATTATGATTCTGCTATCTGAGTGTTGTTACATTTCAAAAATAAATAGAAGTTAACAAGAAACATCATCCTAAATTGCTATCTGAGTTTTGTTTTCACTGTTTTTTTTAAAGTAGACTTTAATGATGGGAAATTATGCAGGAATTTTCTTTGCCGGATGTTAAGGAACAAAACATGTTATTCACAATGGTCTCAACAAGGCTAAGTCTGGTTCGCCTAATGTTAAAGACGGTGATCGATGTGAAGTCAACTAAGAACACAAAAGGCATCAAATCTTGGATACTAATTTAGTTCACCTCAGTGTGATACATTAATGGGACATGACCTAACTAGGAAAATATATAGTTTCAAGCTACACGTTGATAGGATGTGTAGCTTGAGAAGAGATGTTAATACTATCTTTATATGGTCGTGATTTTTGGGCTTTCTCATGTAGTTGTTGAAATAAGTTAATATGGCTAGGTTAGTTCTAATATTTCTATAGTTGTAATGACTGGTTTTCAACATTGAGCGATAAAAATATTAAATTCATATAACACAAATCTTTCTTCGTAGTGTAGACTATTTCAAGTCAATTTTAATGTTCTTTTTAACTATAAAGGACACGTGGTAGCATCCGCATCGAAACAAGAATTTTTTTTCTGTGTCACATCCCGGCGGAAGCGTGAGATGCCTTTGGGTGTGACTCGTTTATTCAGAACTCATTGATAAAATGACTAAACAGATTAGCAAAATATAACATAACAAATTTCATATCATAATTATAATTAGAAAGATAGAATTACATCACATCATAGATAGTCAAAATCTGACATAATATAATCCTATTACAACATAAAGATCTAACAACTACATCTTCAGAGACAATAGAAATGAGCATCCACCGATACACTGAGGTCATAGAGATTAACTGTCAGATTCACACAAACTTTCCCCAGTAATTCTCCCCGGCCATTATACACATCAAATGAGAAAATTATGCTGTTAGACATGATGATTTCCTGAAAAAGCATACTCAAAATTGTCAACATAATGTTGGTGAGATCACAGGTTTAACTTTAAACAAAATATTTTGATGCATTATATACAACCAAACCTTACATAACACTCAGATGATTCATAATTGTCATATCATAATTCATAAAATCAGATGATATAGCATCACAACACTCATCCTGTTGGTGCAGGAAATATTTTCTTAAGTAGCGCTACCTATATTATCCAATGGTTCCACATCCGATTAATGGTTGTAACATAAATAACAGTATATCTCAAAATCTTTATAATTGCATCAAACACAAAACAATATGTTTTTTCCCCTAAAAAGTTTATAAGAATAAAATAGGGCTATGACTCTCATCTTTTACTCTAAGAGATAACCTATAAACAAAATATTCATAATTTTAGAAAATATATATTTTCTTTAAAATTTTCAATACCTCAAACATATATCATGAAATATTCACAACAAGTGGGTCCATAAACTAGACATAATATTTTAAAATTTCATCTTCCAATGATTATAGTTATTTTCTATAATTCTTATACTATTTGAACAAATTATTAGAAATACCTTAAGCACTTTAAAAATGATCAAACTTTGTCAGAATATATGTCACAATATTTAGAGGTTTTCAAAATTTTCTTAAGCCCTAAATCATAGCAGAGCCTATTTTCATGATTTTTTTATTTTACCAATATTCAGTAAAAATATTAGAATACATCCAAAAATTCTAATTCTTATACAAACTGTTCCATTATATTTTTTATACTTTCTTTAAAGTTTTCATAATTTATCTTATAGTTTAAGTATTTTTTCCGATTTTCAAATAGCAGAAAATTCTAAAATTCATAATTTATTCATAACTTTGAATTAGGCCATAAAACCTTTTCTTCAATCCTTATAAATTATAAGAGTCAAAATATAATTCTTTCAACTATTTTCCAGGTTCAGTTCTTCCGGCATAAAATTTTCTTCCAAATAGTAAAATAATTTATATAATTTATTTTACTTGTAGTAATAGTATCAAAATTTGCAGATTAATATCTCCTAATATTTGAAATATATTCATAATATTTGTTCCCACAAGCATATTCAAATACATATCAAATCGAATTAAATAAGTTGGCACATAAATTTTCAACCCTTTTATTGATAATTTCTTTTATATAACCTTTGATGGTTAATATTCATCCATTTTCTTCAGGTTATAAATCCTTCTTAATATTCTTTCAATAACATTAACATATTTGTAAGATTATGTGAAGAACTTGTAGGTTTGACCATAAGGGTTGTTTATATGTGTTGTTTACACACACACACATACATATATATATATATATATATATATATAATATATATATATATTATATATATATATATATATATATATATACTTTGGTAAGCTTGACAAGTTATGGTTTAGGGATTGAAACCTTGATTTTGATAACAAAAGAGGGTGACAATAACTGATGACAACTTCTTTCTCTGACGAACCCAATTGAATGGTTGTTTTGAGCTTCAAGATCTTGATCTTCTTGTAAACCAGTGTAAGAGATGTAAGTATTCAAAGTTTTGGATGAGTACGTGCTTGATAAGGGAACCAAAAGAGAGCAGAGGGTGTCGGGTTGCGGTGTGTGAGTCAAGGGTTGAAGGAGAGAGTTGTGGTGGTGGTATCGTGACGGGTTTAAGTGGTGTAGTGTAAAGGTGATGATGGTCTTCGGGTATGGTGGCGTCCGAGAGTTTTGAAGGGGAGATTTTGAGATAGTGATTTTAATGGTGGGTGGTTTGTAAAGTGGTCAATAGGTGGTTTTATGGGGGTCTCGGCCGAGGGCCATAATTGATAATATCATTGCATCTTCTCTAGACTAGTGAGTAAGCTTAGTTATAGGGTTTATGTGTCAACTTTTTGGAGTTTTTAGTGCTAGGTGGCGGTCAAGGAAAATGGTTGGGTGTCACGGCCGATTAAGGTGTTAATCACCAAGCTTATGATTTTAATTGGGTGGTTTATTGCTTTAATGAACCGAGACAAAAGTCTAGGTTATGCTTATGTTGCGGTCTAGGTGTTTAAAGTTTGCTTAGTTTTGTTTTAATGTCAAATTTTCTTTGAGGTTTCATTGTATTGGGGTGTTTGATTGAGTTGTAATTTAATTTATTTGGTGTATGATTTATGTAGATGTGCTTTGATCATATAAGTGTGTAATATCACAAAGTTATGTATTTGAATGCATGTACACGTAAACATTATGTATGCAAGCATGCACACGTACTACATATATATATGTATATATATCTATCAATAGATTATGCATTCGGGCACATGCATACGTATAACATATATATACACATAAACATATATAATATATATGTAGGGTTAGTTAAAATAATAAATAACATATAAGAGAATTTATTTATAGATTAATTTTGTCTAACTTTATTTTTAGGGTCGTCACACTATGGGGTCATCTTTTTCCGGTGCTAGGATTCCATCAACTTGACGATACAATTTTCGGATCGAATCGGATTTTTACACTAAAGTTCCAAATACAACTAAAATCACTAAACACATGTTTAGTTCACAAAATGCTTAATGTTAATTTCCATGCCAAAACCTAATACAACGACCTTTTAGATCAAAAAAAGTCAACACAAATAAAACTTGTCCGGGAGTTCTTATTTGTTAAAATTAAAAATCATCCACCAAACTAGAAATCTTCAACTAAACTAAAACTTATTCACTAAATTAAAAATCTTCAACTAAACTAAAACTTATTCACTAAATTAAAAGCCTATTAGATGGCTTTTTTCTCTGGGTTAGTTTTTTAAAGAAACGTGTATATCTCTATTCAATGTTGAAAATTTTGGTTTGAGTCAGGTTAGATCACACAAAACAATATACAATCATATTATAAGACATTTGACAAAGATTTGATTTCATTAGAAAGTAAAACACATTAATTTTGTAGTTGTTGTTTATGTGTTTTTATCTCTTAAAAGTTTCTTAAAACGTATGTCTCAACATAGCAAATGCAAGTATTGTTTAAGGTATTATTCTAAAAAAAACTTTAGAGATAATTAAGAAATGTTAATAGATTAATGAAATATGTGTTAGGTGTTTAGTTAAATAAATGAGCTTAGAGATTTTATACAAAATAAACCTATTGGTGATTATTCTGATACTTTTTTTTCAACTAAGTGAGCTATTATTTTAACTTTTAGTGGGTTAAACGTTTTAGTAAAAATGGGATTAAGGGGTCGTAATTTTTTATATAAGGGTCAGTATTAAAAAAATACACGGGGTCAATAAAAAACCGTCAATACACATTACACATAGGGGGGAATCTGTGGGGTCGATTAAGCCCTCCCCACCCTTCTTAAGTCTGCCCATGAAAATATTAGAACTAGAAAACCCTCCGGTAAACAAAAAAATCTATTTAAATCGAGAACTTCAAATCAACGAATCATAAACTTTAAAGTCACTCCAAGTTTTCTTTTTCAACGTGTCGCATCTTTCATGGTTTTTCACCCGTAATTTCTTTCAAAATTTTATGTGATGGTGGGTTTTCTTGTTGAAAGTTGAATCATTCATTGCTCTCCATAAAACCCAACACGTAGTTATGAATATTTTTTTCTTATTTGTTTCACCATCTTCAATTGTGTTGTGTACTTCAAAATTTGTTTAGGGCATCTTTTATAGGGATTCTATTTTGTGCTGCTCTTTATTAAAAAATATTAAGTTTCAAGGGAAGCTAGTTAGGCCAACTTATGCTTGTAACCATATTGCAAATAAATTCTCTTTTCTATTTCCCACTTTATCGCTTAGGCAGAGAAGGAACCATAGCTATTCATGGTCCATGACAATTTATCATTGGATTCCATAAGATTGTAGGTGACAATGTTGCAAGACATTAGTTACGCTCACCGATCGTAATTGACATTAAGTACCTTGAATTCACCATAATTATCACAAATGATCATTATTGGCCAATACTAACACCACTTCATCCTAACTTCACCTAGTTAAGAATCATCGACTGAAACTTGCACTACTTAATCCTGACACCCATAATTGCTTATCATTTGACCAATATTGACCCTAACTGACACTATGTAACACTAATTGATGGATGACCCTTATTGATCATTATTCATTATCAATCAATAATATGACCCCTAATTGTTCCTTGTTGACCACCATTCGTATGCTTCTATAATTGTCCATGTATGCATCCATAATTGTGTATGATTTGTCATGAGTTAACGAAGTGTGCAGTAAATTATAATGAATCATATGTTTTAATGAGTCGTATTGGCTCTTAAGAGTTATAACTTTTAATGGATCATGATGAGTCTTATTGTATCCTACTTGATATTAATTTATATTTGATGAATTATATAACCAAAAATAATTTTGTTTGAATAAGCTTGACTTTGATATTCCAAGTTGAACTTTACAAATTGACCATTTTTAAATAGAAGCATTTAGATATTTCCCCTTCTTAATGTGACATCCGTCACCAACAGGTCTGTCAATTGACTCGAAATCCGTTAATTCTTTTTCGCTCATTTATTATTTTGCGTAATTAATTTGTTTTAGAACCGGATCTCGTCGTATCTCCTTTTCGTGCCTTGTATGCATCTATAATTGTCCATGTATGCATCCATAATTGTGTATGATTTGTCATGAGTTAACGAAGTGTGTAGTAAGTTATAATGAATCATATGTTTTAATGAGTCGTATTGGCTCTTAAGAGTTATAACTTTTAATGGATCATGATGAGTCTTATTGTATCCTACTTGATTTAATTTATATTTGATGAATTATGTAACCAAAAATAATTTTGTTTGAATAAGCTTGACTTTGATATTCCAAGTTGAACTTTACAAATTGACCATTTTTAAATAGAAGCATTTAGATATTTCCCCTTCTTAATGTGACATCCGTCACCAACAGGTCTGTCAATTAATTTGAAATCCGTTAATTCTTTTTCGCTCATTTATTATTTTGCGTAATTAATTTGTTTTAGAACCGGATCTCGTCATATCTCCTTTTCGTGCCAACCGTAATATTTAATGACGCTAACAATATAAAAATTTATTTTATCTTGGTTTTTATTTTGTAAATATTGTTAATATTATTATTAATAATACTATTATTATTATAACTAAGTCCGGGGTTTAAATTATAATTTAACTAAACTTAAGGGATTAATTAATTTAAAGTCTAGGGTCTTAAATGTAAAATGAATATTATATATATATAATATATATATATATATATATATATATATCTATATATATATATATATATATATAGATATATTTACTTCGGCCGAACCCTAAACGAAATCCCCCCCCCCCCCGCCGTGCAACTTTTCGGACTTCATCTCCACCGCCGTTGCACCACCGTTTCACCATAGTAGGTCGCCGTCGATTGCCGTCGTCTTTCCGTTTAGCATCTTCGCAGGTAACCGGTCCTTACGAATCTCGTTTTGTCTCGTTTCGTTTCGTTTCGGTTTGTCGTTCGGTCGGTTTGATTCGTGTGATCTCTTATGTGTGTATATATTCGTACGTATCTTGTGCCGTGTGTCGGTTAGCGAATAAAACCAAACATAGCAGCTTTCGGCTATTGTGTGCGCATCGGTTGTGTATGTATATATCGTATATATATGAGTATATATATTGAGTTTCGTTGTGTTCGTATGTACGTGTCGTTTGTATGAATGTCTATATACATGTTGTGTTGTGTGTGTGCAGTGTGTGTGTTTGTGAGTGCGCGTATCTATGTTGCTGTGTATGCATGTACGCATCTATATATATATATAATATATATATATATATATATATATATATATATATATATATATATATATATATAAAGTGTTTGTGTGTATGTGGGTTGCATGGTGTGTGTGTGAATGTGACCGTGAAGTGTGTTTGTGTGTGTATGTTATATGCATGTATGAAATGGTGTATAGGTGTTTATGCTTTGTATATCATATATATATATATATATATATATATATATATATATATATATATATATATATATATATATATATATATATGTATGTATGTATGTATGTATATGCATGTATGCAATGGTGTATAGGTGTGTTTATGCTTTGTATATATATATATGTATGTCTGTGCAGCCATGTATACATATATATTGTATGAATGAACTTGTGGGCGTATGCTTTTGTATGTTTGTTTATATGTGCGGGTCGAAGGACCCGAAGGTATGCGTGGTATATGTTTGCATTTAGTGTGTGTGGGTGCTAATATATATCTACATATATTATATGTAGTAATGTGTGTAACGTGTGTGTTATTATTATTATTATTATTATTATTATTATTATTATTAGTATTACTATTACTATTATTATCATTATTATTATTATTTTACTAATTTAGTATGTTGTGTGGTGTGAATTATAAATTATGTGTGTGAGTTTCACCTCGAACCCGAATCAACCCGAACCGAACCAAAACCGACTGGACTTATCTATTCTCGTAGAGCATGACTAACAACTTAGTTACAACTATTATAGGCGTTTGATTGTTTGTTGCTCTCACTCGTTGAAGTCTCTTATTCATTTATTTTCAACTCATTTCAAGGTGAGTTTTGTGGCCCTGTTTTCATTTTAAATATTTATAAACTAGGGGGAAAAGTATGCTCACCCTTTTTATGTTGTGCACTTATTCAATTCTTTTTCGGACTGTTGTGTATACTGTTTTGTAAGTATTTATCTAGTACATGCATGAGTTGTCTTTGTGGTTCTATTTTCACAACTATTTAACTCTATTGTTCAAGCCGACAGACAGGTATTGATAGTACTACGACACCCTCACCCTTGTTTGTTAGTATACTAGTTGGGACTGACAGTGACCAGGAACGGGCCCTAGGGTGAATATGTTTCGACAAAATCTTTGTGTACGTCGTAGGTTTAGTTGTGATGCTCATGTGATATTACTTGCTTATAACTGTATGCACTCATGTCCTACTACACTATTATACAGCATCAAGTTTTGTTATCATTTAAACCTGCGAACTCACCAACATTATGTTGACCATTTTGAGCATATCTTTTCAGGTAATAATCATTGAGGATTGCTAGGGATGCTGCCTTAGCGATGACCATAGACTTACATCATTTAAACTTTGGATGTCTTCGATAGTTGCATTTGACATTTACTTGTTATTCACATTTGATTACTTGTTCCCGGGTTGTGGGACTTATATTTATTTGTTTTGTACGACTATGTTTGTCGTGGAACTGACTAACCATGACACAAGTCTCCATTTGTGTCCGGTGACGTCATGACACGTTGATCTTCATCATTTAATGCATCTCTATTAATTTAACAATGTGTTATGACGATCCCGTCCGTTACATCCTCGTGTTTCCGCTATAAGCGGGGATGTGACAGATTGCTATCAGAGACATTGGTTATAGAGAATTAGGTGGATCACTCGACCTAGACTATAACCTAAGAACCTACATGTAGAATGCATATTAGGACTTATGTGCATTTGACTATGCGTGTATGTTCTTTAATTATTGAAACTATTCATGATCTGTAATGTGTTAATGATTCTATTTCATTTCCTTTGTTCAACTTTGGATAATTAACTTTTGATTATCGATCATATCTTTGATACCTCTACCTTGAATAACACTATGTACTTGACAAGGCGGTTTGATTCGGTTAGGATGAGTTGGGGTTGACCATGCAAAGCAAATTTCAATTACGGGTGCACACGTAAATGCAATTTGTCGTGCATGCGAAGTCTAGTCAATCTTGCCGCAAGATAACTGTCATTGTTAGTACGAATCCTCAACTCCATCCCTTAGGACATTAGTGTCTTGTTTCTTATAAGACCTTATCAATCTTGATAAATTATCCATCACCTTATTACTTACGTGAGTTCTAACTCACCTAGAGACTCATGGGATCATATTATGACATTGGTCCCAACCCTTATGAGATAACACTCCCTCTAGCATTTCAATGGTATGCAACCAATTGTTTTCTTGAAAAAAATCTGGTCTTCAAAGGGTCGTAGCTCAGCAATGATACTCATTACACATATATTACTTTATTGATTGACTTTAAGATTTGGGGCTTACGTATTATTTATGTTGACTAGAAAGATGCCACCCAGAGGAATTACTCTCAGTGCTAGTCGTGGTGGTGCTGTTTTAGGAGGTAGAGGTAGGGGTAGAGGAAGAGGTGCAGGAGGTAGGGGTGAAGCACCTGTAGGTGGAAATGAAGGTGGGCAGGGTGATAATAACCAGAGAGCTGGAAACCCTGATATAGCCGCCATGATTGCTCAACAACTGGCAGCACTCATCCCGACCATAGTGGCACAGATGAGTGACAATATCATCAATCATAACAATGGAGGTGGTAATGAGGGTACTGGGCATGATGATGAAAATGATGGTTATAAAGAGAATAATGAAAATGAACAGGGAAATGGGGGTGGAAATAACAATGGAGAAGGAGGTAGAAGGGTGATGGAAATGGTAATGGAAACGTGAATGGAAATGGCAATGGAGGAAGAGTTGGTTGTACTTACAAGGAGTTCATGACCTGTAAGCCAAAGGAATTTGATGGAAAAGGTGGAGCCACTGCCTTGACCCGATGGATTGAGAAGATGGAATCTGTGATGGATATCGGCAACTGTCCTGACAATCAAAAGGTGAAGTATGCTACATGTTCGCTGGTGTGAAAAGCGTTAACATGGTGGAATACTCAAGTCTAGGCTTGTGGAAGAGAGGCATCAATGGCCATGACCTGGGCAGAATTCAAAGCATTAGCAACTGAAGAATATTGTCCGATGAACGAAATGCAGAAGTTGGAGCATGAATTTTGGAATCATTCGATGGTAGGATCGGGACATGCTGCTTACACCGACCGGTTTCATGAGCTGTCAAGACTGGTGCCACACCTGGTGACACCTGAATCAAAGCGGATCGAGCGTTACATTGGGGTTTAGTGCCTCAAATACGTGGCCTGGTGACTGCTGCGGCACCCCCGACTATCCAGAGTGCAATCTTGAAGGCGGGCACTCTAACTGATGAGATGGTAAGAACTGGAGTACTAGGTAAAGGTGGTGAGAAAAAGAGAGATGTGGGGAATCAAGCAGACAACCAGGTGGAAGGTTTGATAAAAAGGCAAAGATGACTAGAGGTTTTATGGCAGTGAATCAAGGGAGAAAGGATTATTTTGGGCCACATCCTAAGTGTGGGAAGTGCAATTATCATCATCCTGCTGCGGCACCGTGTCGAATTTGTGCGAATTGTAGGCGCCCAGGGCATCTTGCAAAAGACTATAGAGTGGCACCCAACTTGGTTGCACCAATCAATGCAATCAATCCAACTGGAAACGTTAGAGTTTGCTGCGAGTGTGGGAGCCCCGACCATTATCGGAATGTGTGCCCTAGGCTGAATCGGGCATTGGGTCAACAAGGGAATAACCAAAATCAAGTGATGGCGATCGCTGGTAATCAAGGACGAGGTAATCAAGGCAATGCTACCCGAGGGTGTGTGTTTGTAATTGGTGCAAACGAAGTGCGCCTGGACCCGAATGTTGTTACGGGTACGTACCTTCTCAATAATCACTTTGCATCTGTATTATTTGATACCGGGGCAGACAATAGCTTCATGTCTGCTGAATTTGTACCCCTACTTGGTTTGAACCCTAGTGGTTTAGAGACTAGCTTCTCAGTAGAAATCGCGAACGGTAAATTTGTGAGAGCTAGTGAAATAATTAGAGGGTGCATGATTACATTAGAAGATCATGCCTTTGACATAGACTTAATACCTTTTGAGTTGGGAAGTTTCGATGTGGTAGTGGGAATGGATTGGTTGTCGAAGCATGGAGCTGAAATTATTTGCCGAGAGAAGGTGGTACGGATCCCTATGCCAAATGGTGACGTGCTCAAGATTCAAGGAGAACGAGCAGGAGGGAGTCTAAAGATCATCTCATGTATGAAAGCTCGTCGTTATCTGCTGAAGCAATGTTATGCATTTCTGGCACATGTAGTGGAGAAGAAACTTGAGGAAGGGAAACTGGAAGACATTCCGGTAGTGCAAGACTTCCCGGAAGTATTTCTTGACGATTTGTCCGGTTTACCCCCTCCTCGACAAATGGAATTCCGCATAGACTTGGTACCTGGAGCGACACCAGTAGCAAAGACGCCATGCAAGAGCTATCAAGTCAACTACAAGAGTTGCTAGATAAGGGTTTCATACGACCAAGTCACTCGCCATGGGGAGCACCGATACTATTTGTAAAGAAGAAGTATGGAACATTTCGAATGTGCATAGACTATCGAGAGTTGAATAAGCTGACCATGAAAAATCGATATCCACTTCCCAGGATCGATGATCTATTTGACCAATTGCAGGGAGCGTCATATTTCTCTAAGATCGATCTCCGATCAGGTTATCACCAGTTACGGGTCCATAAGGCGGACATACCTAAGACAGCATTCATGACCCGATATGGGCATTACGAGTTCTTAGTCATGCTGTTTGGGCTGAC